>NW_020869015.1:7500-22500 GCF_003789085.1 Penaeus vannamei | reverse complement strand
TTCAACCGACTTGCTCGATGGGGTTGCCTGATATCGTCTAAAATCTGGCATGAATCATTTGTGCTATTTTAAAATCAATTGAGTATGTTTTTTTTTTTTTTTTTTTTATTCTGCATTTAATTCTGCGTCTGATCGAGGTTGTGTTTACTAATCGATCCCCTTGGCGAAATTTGTGACGCTTTTTTCACCGATTTTTAAAGGCATCTTTAGTACTGTTGCCAAGATTTTGCAAAAGATTGGTGCGAATGGAACAGTTGTGAGATTTTGGGATTCTTGAATGTCTTGGGGATTTCCGGATTTACTAAGAATTTCTTAAGGAAATTCGCAATGCCCCCCGATTATTGCAGCTATTGATCTTTTTTATCATGTTCTTCATTATTATGTTATTATTATTATATGCTTATTATTTATTATTAGATTAGCATTCGCATTAGCAAGGATTATTATCCATTATTTTTGTTATTATTATTATTATTATATTATTATTATATTATATTATTATGTTATTATTATTATTATTTATTGACCATTATGTATCATTACCATTATCATTATTATCATCATCATCATCATCATCATGATAATCGCATTGATTATTATTATTATCATTATATTGAATTATTATCACTATCATTATTATTACTGCTATCACGTTTGACCAGCACAGTCAACATTATTGCCAGTTTGTTAAAAATGTGCAAACCCGACCCCAAATAAATCCATTATACATACGTGCATTTACATAGATATAAATACATATCTGTCAATCTAGACATGCATATCTACCGGGTAGATAGGTAGATGAATGTATACCTATTAGCCAAATAGACAAATGTGCATTTATTTCTAGGTAAATACATGTCCGTATATATGAACATTCACTGGGTCGTGCCTCGCATAATTTTAACAAACTTGTCGTACGATTATCATTTTAAATGTCATTATTATCACTCTTCAATTATGATAATGATAGTAATGTCACAGTCAGTCATCGTTATTAGTACTATTGCTATCATTATTCGTATTATCATTATCTAACTTTAGTTTATTTCCTATTCTCGTTCTTGCTATTTCAAGGTGTGTTGTATCATTTTTTTAAAAAGATTATTGCAATTTCTGTTGCATGTTTCAACGCTTTTGTTTTAAGTAGCTCAATCCCTGCTGTGATTACAAGGCAGCTTTCTAAAAAAAGAAAAAAAGAAAAAAAATGGATGATTACTTTCTGTCCTTTCGCATGTTTTTAGTTTTAATTTATGTTTTTTTTTATGATGGTGGTAATAATCATGATAGTGGGCATAAGGATAATGATGATAGTAGTAATGATCATAATGATAATGATAATAATGATAATAATATTGATTTTGATAAGGATGTTGATAATACCAACAGTAATGATAACAGTGATGATAACGATAATAGTATTGATAATGATAAATAATTAAAATAATAATAACAATAGTAATGATAAGTCAAGATAATATCAATGTATCAATGATAATAATATTATTAACAATAATTATGATAAAGATAATGATGAAATTCATTAGTAATGACAATGTTGATATTAGTGATGATAAATATGCTGATAATAAGAATGATTGTCAAATTCTCTGAGATGATTATAACCAATGTCTTTGCTAATTCTCTGAGGCGATAATAACCATCGTCTTCATTCACCCTTCCTTGGTTTTCCTGTCAAAAAATGAAATAAAGTGATACAGAAGAAAAGTAAACAAATGATGAATAAGAAAAATAAAACAGTGATAAAGAAGTAAAAAAACATATAGAAAAAAATATAACAAAAGAAAATTTAAAAAAATAAAAAATAAAAGAAAAATAAACAAATGAAGATTTTTTTTAATGATATAGAAGAGACATTTAACAACTTGATAAAGAAGGAAAATTAAACAAATGATAAAGGAAAAAAGAAAAAATATAAAAAAAAGAAATAGAAAAGAAACTAACCGACACCATTACCAAAAGCTACATGAAACACCTGGGTAGTTTTTCCCCTTAATCACTAGTTACCTGCCCGCCTACTGCCTCGCGCACGCAACACCCAGGTAGATCAGGGGAGCGTAGGTGGAAGGAGGGGAAAATATAAGGAATACAGCTGAAAGGAGGGGAAAATATAAAGCATAGGTGAAAGGAAGGGGAAATATAAGGAGCATAGGTGAAAGGAGGGGAAAATAGAAGAAGCATAGGTGAAAAGAGGGAGTATATAAGGAGTACAGGTGAAAAGAGGGGAAATATAAGGAATATAGCTGAAAGGAGGGAAATATAAGGGGCGTAGGTGAAAGAAGGGAAAAAAACAGAAGGAGTACAGATGAAAAGAGGGATAGACATAGGAGGTAAAGTGAAAGGAGGGAGAAATATAAGGAATATAGGTGAAGAGAGGGGAAAATATAGGGGGTAAAGTAAAAGAAGGGGAAAATATAAGGAGTGTATTTGAAGTATAAGTAAAGGAAGGGAAAACAGCGGGCATGCAGTTCTTATAGTTTACAGGAGTATAAGTGAAGGAAGGGGAAATTATAAGAAATATAGGTGAAAGGAGTGGAAAATATAAGGAATATAGGTGAAGGAGGGGAAATAAGGAATATATGTGAAAGCAAGGAAAAATATAAGGAGTTTAGGTGAAAGGAACGCAAATATGAGGAGTTATAGGTGAAGGAAAATAAAAGGTCTATAACTGAAGGAAGTGGGATACATGGCTTATAGATGAAAGGCGGGGAATATAAAGGGCTTTCAGGTTAAAGATAATAAGAGGTAGAAACGGGTTAAGGTTCTGTTATACTGTTTACTGTTTACTTTGCATTCATTTTACGGTCATTATTTTTTTTTTTTTTTTTTTGATGATCATGGTAATTATTATGGTAATAATCATGATGATAATGATAATAATGATGATATTAATGATAATGACAATTATAATAATAATGATAATTATTAATAAATATAATATTATAATAATAATAATAAATAATAATAATAATAATAATAATAATAATAATGATAATGATAATGATAATGATAATGATAATGATAATGATAATGATAATGATAATGATAATAATAATGATAATATTAACAATAATAATTCAAATACCCACAATAATGATGATAATAATATCATATTAAATTAATATCAATGATAATAATGATAATATCAATAAAAATGATGATAATAATAATAATAATGATAATGATATAAAAAAAAAATCCTTTTATTTTAGTTACTCTGAGAATTATAGGGTTGTTGATATTGGCAGAGTTCATGTAATTGTGTAATTTCATTTGTAATGGTTTATCTCAAAATAATATTAGTACATCAGGCTACATTTGGTAGGTAGATGAACGAAGAAAATGTATCAGATAAACCAATATTGTAGCATTAAACGAGCTCAAACAAATACGAGTTTAATTTTTGTTCTTGTTATGTGATAGTGTGATCGCAGTTTCAGTCACGGTATTCGATGCATCCTACGTTGTATTTTGAAACCTTTTCTCTTTGTTTCGGTCTCTGGGACGCCTACGTGCGCGCTAACTATTTTTTTTTTCTCTCTCTCTCTATTTACCTGTTTGTCTGTCTGTCTGTCTTTCTGTCTGTCTCTGTCTATCTATCTATCTATCTGTCTATCCATATGTATATGTATATTATATATATATTCTCCTTCCCCCTATCCCTATCCTTCTCCTCTCTCTCTCCTATATCTCCTTCTATCCCTCCCCCTATCCCTTTCCTTCTCCCCTCTCCCTATCTTCTCCCCTCCCTTTCCTTTCTCCCTCTCCCTCCTCCTACCCTCTCCTCCTCTCCATCTCCATCTCCCTATCCCTTCCTCTCCCTCTCTCTCTCTCTCCCTTCCCTCCCTCTCCCTCTCCCTCTCCATCTCCCTCTCCCTCCTCATACTCCTCTTCTCCGTCTCCCTCTCCCTCACTCTCCCTCTCCCTCCTCCCTCCTCCCTCTATCCCTCTCCTACCTCCCCCTCTCTCTTCTCCGTCTCCCTCTCCCTCTCCCTCTCCTCTCCCTTTCCCTCTCCCTTTTTCTTTCCTTTTTTTATAACGACGCCACTTACCGATTTCCTTTGGTAAGACAAAGAGTATCAGTAACATCATTATTCTTATTGTTGGCTCTTTTCTTGTTGAAATCATCATCGCCATAGCTGTAATGACGACCAAGATAATGACGGTAATATCAATAATGACTTTTTTTTTACTTTATCATTAGCATCATCATTATCATTATTAGCATTATACTATCGCATTAACATATCATTATCATCAAACTCTACCACTTTACTGCCAAGCACTTATTCGCTGCCTGAAATGTACTAACTTTTTTATCTATTTGTTTATCTATCTACCTATTCATTCATCTATCTGTCTATCAATCATTTATCTCTCTCTCTCTCTCTCTCTCTCTCTCTCGCTCTCTCTCTCTCTCTCTCTTCTCTCTCGCTCTCGCTCTCGCTCTCGCTCTCTCGCTCTCTCTCTCTCTCTCCTCCTCTCCTCTCTCTCTCTCTCTCTCTCTCTCTCTCTCTCTCTCTCTCTCTCCTCTCTCTCTCTCTCTCTCTCTCTCTCTCTCTCTCTCTCTCTCTCCTCTCTCTCTCTCCTCTCTCTCGTCGCTCGGCTCCTNGTGTGTGTGTTGTGTGTGTGTGTGTATGTATATGTGTGCGTTTGTTTAAGTTTCCCTTACTACTAGAGAAAATTTTCCTATAAACGTTATTTTGCTCTTTCACTCTCTTTCCCTAACAACAAGAATAACCAATGACGCAGTCGTTATCATAGGCCCCATCGTCATTACTATTATCGTGTTCCTCTATTCTTTCTGTTTGTCTCTATACGATAATAATAACAATAGGATCAATATCAATACTAGTACTACTAACTGCTACGACTAATAACAATACAAAAAAAATAATAACAATAACAAAAAACAGAAAACCTTATCAATTGTAATAATATTGGTAATAAAAACTAACAATAGTTAATAATAATAATAAATAATGATAAATAACAATAGCTTATAAAAAATAAAGGAAAAACAGTCCCAGTAATAGAGTGATTATTTCGTAATCGGTATTACATCGATCTCTTAAATTAACAAATAACAAAAGTAAGAATGACAACAACCACAACCATTTGTAGCACAAACAAAGACTAATAACAATAGCAATACTAAAAAAAAAGTAATTAATAATGATTATTTTCGGTAAATTACAGCGATCTCTTAATTAACAAATAACGAAAATAAGGGAATGACAACAACCACAACCAATGTAACAACAAACAAAGACAAAAAACAATAGCTATACTAAAAAAAAACAGTAATAATAGAGTGATTATTTCGCGGTAATTATTGCCGATCTCTTAACTAACAAATAACAAAAAAATAAGAATGGACAACAACCACAACCATACTGTACACACAAACAAGACAATAACAATAGCAATACTAAAATTAAGTAAAAATAATGATTATTTCGGTAATTATTGCGATCTCTTAATTAACAAATTAACAAAAATAAGAAAACCACAACCATTGTAACAACAAACAAAGACAAAAACGATGACATGTTATCTCAGGGTACAAAGTTCGGGGCTTAAAAATAACACGAAAATTCCCTCCGGTAGACCGGGCATTCCTCTCGCTCCCTCGAAGTTCCTCTCCCTCTCTCCGCTCTCTCTCCTCTCTCTCTCTTCTCTCTCTCTCTCTCTCTCTTCTCTCCTCTCCCTCCTCTCTCTCGCTCTCTTCGCTTCGCTCTCCCGTCTCGTTCTCGTTCTCGTTCTCGTTCTCGTTCTCGTCTCGTTCTCGTTCTCGTTCTTCGTTCTCGTTCTCGCTCGCTTCGCTCTCGCTCTCGCTCTCGCTCTCGCTCTCTCTCTCTCGCTCTCTCTCTCTCTCTCGCTCTCTCTCTCGCTCTCGTCTCTCTCTCTCTCTATCGCTCGTCTCTCTCTATCTATCCATCTCTCCTTATTCTCTCTCTCTCTTCTACCTCTCTCTCTATCTCTGCTGTCTGTCTCTGTCTGTTCTGTCTGTCTGTCTGTCTGTCTGTCTGTCTGTCTGTCTGTCCTCTGTCTCTATCTCTGTCTCTGTCTCTGGTCTTCTGTCTCTGTCTCTCTCCTGCTCTCTCTCTCTCTCTCCTCTCTCTCTTCTCTCTTCTCTCTTCTCTCTCTCTCTCTCTCACTACTAGGGCTATTTGTACATTGTTATACAGAGAGAAAGAAATGGAAAACCCGAGTAAAGGAGGAATTTAGTGACCGAGAGCGAAAAGATAAATTCAAAGAAGAAGCGAACTGGACCAACAAAAATAAGCTGGAATTATGGCGGAACAGGACGACGTCGGAGAGAGAGGAAACGAAGATGGAATGGGAAGCAAAATTAGTGCAGGAAAACCGGAAAAAAGAAAGAAAAGGGGACAAGAGCAAAAGACGGGATTAAGAGCAAAGAGGGATAAAGAGAACAACTAACAGAAGGGGAACCACGCGAAGAAAGCGAGAAGGCGAAAAGGATTAAGTAATAATTCGGAAAGCCGAAGAGAAGAAACGAACAGAGGAAAACGAAGAGGAAGAAGCAAAACGAAAAGGAAAGAGCAAAGGGAGAGCGAAAGAGACAGCGAAAAGAGGAAGTGGCGAGAACGAGAGGCGAAGAAGGGAAACAGCGAACCAGGAAAGCGAAGAGGAAGAAAACGTGTGAAAACGAAAAAGGAAAGAGCAAGAGGAAACAAAGACCAAAGAGGAGCGACGGAAGAAACAGCGCAAAGAGGAAGTTGTCGCCGGAGGAACGAGAAGCGAAGAGGAAAGAGCGGAAAAAATTAAGCAATAGGAAGACAAAACAAGAAGAGAGAAGAGGAAGGAATCGAAAGCGAAAAAACGTGAAAACGCGAAAGAGAAGGCAAAGAGGGAAACAAAGAGCAAAAGACCAAAGAGGAGACGGAAGAGATAGCGAAAAGAGAGAAAACGAGAAGCGAAGAGATAGGAATCAGCGAGACAGGAAAGCAAACGAAGAACTAAGAACATAGGAAAGAGCATAGAGGAAACAAAGAAAGACGAAAAGATAACGAACAGAGGAGAGGAAGCCGACCGAGAGACTGAGAGGCGAGAAGAGGAACAAACAAGAAACGAAGAGGAATTAGCGAACAGGAAGCGAAACGGGAAGCAGAGGAGACGAAGAGACAGCGAAGTGAGGAAACCCGCGGACGACGAAGAGGAAGCGAAGAAGAATGATCGAACAGGAAGGAATGAACAAACAAGAAACAAAAACGCAAGAAAGAAAAGAAGAGAGAAGAAAAACAGAAGGAACACGAAGAGAGGAATCCGCGAACAAGAGAGGAAAGAGCGAACAGGAAGTAACAAACAAGAAACGAAGAGGAATTGGCGGACAGGAAGAGAATCGGAAGCAAAGAGGAGACGACGAGACAGCGAAGAGAAGAGACCCGCCGACAACGAAGAAGAAGCGAAGAAGAAGGAACGAACAGGAAGTAGCAAACAGACGCGTAGAGGAAAGAGCGAACAGGAAGCGAAACGGAAGCAAAGAGAGACGAAGAGACAGCGAAGAGAAGGAGACCCGCGGGACAGCAAAGAGGAAGCGAAGAGAAGGAAATGAACAAACTAGAAAAAAACGCAAGAAAGAAAAGATGAGGGAGAGAGAAAGAGGAAGACGAAGAGACAGCAAAGAGAGAAAGCGAGACCGCGCGACAACGAAGAGGAAGCGAAGAGGAATAGGCGAAGCAGAGACAGAGGATTTCCGATTTCCCTCCATCCCCGGTTTTATCTTCCGCGTTGCCTTCCTTGATTAATGTAATCTGCCCAATAAAAACCCGCTTAAATCGGGCGCAAATTTAATTTCTTTCCCATCTTTACGGCCTAATTGGGTATATGTGGCGGGACGGAGGAGAGAGGAGCGAGGAGGGGGGGAGAAGGAAGAGTAAGTAGAGGGGTGAGGAAGGAAGGGAGAGAGGGAGAGGGGCGGGGGAGAAGAAAAGGGTGGAAGGTAGGAAGGGAGGGAGTAGAAGAGGTGGAAGAGAGGAAGGGGTGGAGATGGAAGGGAAAGGAGAAAAAGGGTGGAAGGAAGGAGGGGGGACCTACAAGAAGAAGGGTGGACATGGGGATCGGCGGAAGAAAAAAAAAGGGTGGGAAGAGAGAAGATTGGAAGGGAGGGGGAGAGTGAAGGAGAGGAGGATATGGAGGGGAGTAGAAAAGGATGGAAGGGAGGAGGAAGAAGGGAAGGATTCAGGAATGGAGGGAAGGGAGAGAAAAGGGTGGATAAGAGGAGAAGAGACAAAGAGGGAGGAAGGAGATAGATAGATAGAGAGAGAAAGAGAGAGAGAGAGAGAGAGAGAGAGAGAGAAGAGAGAGAGAGAGAGAGTGAGAGAGAGAGAGAGAGAGAAGAGAGAGGAGAGAGAGAGAGGGAGGAGGAAGGAAGAGGGCAAAGTTAGGGAGTGAGAAAGAAAAGGATGAAAAGCAAGGGAAAAGGGAGAGGGAGAAGGCCGTTAATCTGAAGGGGGGGGAGAGAAGGAGAAAAAAAGAGAAAGGAAATGGGGATTAGGAACTGGTAAAGAGGGACACAGGGAGAAAATGATAAACAGTGGTAGATGGGGAAGGAGAAAGAGGTAAATAGGGAGAAAAAAGGATAGAACAAGTAATGATAAAAAAGATAGAAAGGAAAAAAAATGAAACACGAAGATGGAAGGAAAGAGAATGAATAGATAGGGTAACAAAGACGAGGGGAAAAAAGGAGCTGAATTTTACATATTTCTTTCTTCTCTCTCCTTTATTACAGCATCATTTATTTGCCATTGACGACTGCTAAATGTTCTTTGATGTGTTCTTCGTCAACTGTCCCGCAGGTCTATCGCCCCCTTCCGTTTTCTATGCGGCTTCGATCTCCGTTTTCTATGCGGTTTCGATCTCCGTTTTCTATGCGGGTTCGTTTATCCGTTTCCGCTATGCGGCTTCGATCTCCGTTTCTATGCGGCTTCGATCTACTGTTTTCTATCGGCTTCGATCTCCGTTTTCTATGCGGCTCGATCTCGTCTCCGTTTTTCGGATCTCGCGGCTTCGATCTCCGTTTTCTTTCCGATCTGATTTCCCGCCGTACTATCATCATAAATTTGGAGATTTGATTCGATTTTGTTCCATTGCTTTTTACAGACCAGGTGTTTTCGGTTTCTCTCCCTCCTCCTCCTCCTCTTCTTTCTTTTACTTTTTCTTCTTCTTCTTCTTCTGTTTCTTCTTTTCTTCTTCTTCTTTCTTCTTTTTTTTTCTCTTCTTCTCTCTCTCTCTTTCTTTCTATCTCTCGGTTGGTTTTTGTTTTCTCTCTCGTCGTCTGTACTCTTCTTCTTTTTTCCCTGCTTCTCTCTCTCTTTCGCTTGGTTTATTTGCTCTCGTCTTCTGCTCGATTTTTTTTTTTTTCTATCTCTCCGTCTCTTCTACCTCCTCTTCCTTCTCTCCCATTCTACTCTTCTCTCTTTCATCCCTCCCTTTCTTTTTCCCTCCCTATTTTCTCTTCTCTGCCTCTTCTCCCTCCCTCCCTCTCGCCCTCCCCTCTCCCTTCCTCATTTTCTTTCCCTCCCTTTCTTCCCAATCCCTCTCCCTCCTCTCCCATCTCACTAACCCCCTCCCTCTCCCTCCCTCACCCCCTCATCCCCACCCTCCTCCCTTCCTCAATAACCACCTCCTCTCTCCCCCTTCTCTTTCACCTCATTCTCTCCCACATGCCTATTCCCGATTATCTTTTTTCTTACCCTATACCACCATTCAACCCCTCTCCCCCCCACCACTTGTTTTTTACCTACAATTAAATCCACGAATAACTGTTGGCTGGCATGTTCTCATTTCCTTCATTCCGCTTCCATCGCGTTCTTCTATCTATTCGTTCGTCTTTTTATCTAATTCGTATTCTTAATCTTTTCGTTCTTTCTTTATTCTACTATTTATCTATTTTTTACTTCTTTATATTTTTTTATTATTTTGATATATTTTAATTACTAATATATTTTATATTTTCATATTATCTAATTTGTTATTTTATCTTTTTTGTTTCTTTTTTTTATTCTACCCATTTTCGATATTTTATTCATTTCTCTTCCTGTTTCAATTTCGTTATTTAATCTCATTCGCTTTATTTTTCTCGTTTGCTTATTTAATCGGTTAATTTCGTTATTTCCATTCATCTATTCATCTCACTATTTAATTTCGTTATTTAATCTCATTCACTCATTTAATCCAACTTAATTTACTGATTCTTTGCGTCTTATTTCATTACTTCGATACTCCTTCATCTATCTTATCATCACCCTTCTTCATTTCCTCTTATTCCCTTCTTCATTTCCTCTCATTCATTTATCTTTACACATCTTTATTCTCTTTTCCGTTTTAGTTCGCAATTCTGAGTTTAGACGAACGGCAAAAATGTCGACGGGCTGAAGAGATTCCTGGATTCCGGCGTTTCCTGGTCGGGGATAGAACGGCGCTTTGCTGTTGATGTTGCTGTGTGGTTGTGTGTTGAGTGGTTTTGTTGTTGGTGTTGTTGTGGTTGTTGTGGTTGTTGTTATTTGTTGTGGTTGTTAATGTTGTTGTTGTTTTGTTGTCTTTGTTGTTGTTGTTGTTTGTTGTTGTTTTGTTTGCTGTTTTTTTGTTTTTGTTGCTTATGTTTGTTGTTGTTGTGTTTGTTTTGTTTATGTTTGTTGTTGTGTTGTTTGTGTTTTGTTGGTTTTGTTGTTGTTGCGTGTTTTTGTTGTGTTGTTGTTGTTGTGTGTTTATATGTGTGCGTGTGCGTGTGAGCGTGTGTCTACTTTTCATCTATATTTACACTAGAGTTCGAAGGTTAAGTCCAAAATAAAATCTTTTCCTAGACAGTAAACAAAATCAAAATCCCTTCCATGATGTCAACACGAAACTGATAGATTTGTGAGCCAAACATTTCTCTTGCCCGCCCCTCTCTCACTCCCCACCCCATTCAGTCACACATGAGCGTATTCATCCATAACTCACACACACACACACGCACACGCACGCACACGAACACACACGCAACGCACGCACATACACAACACTCACACACACAACATACGCACGCACGCATACACACTACACACAAACATACACACACACGCACACACGCACACACACACAACACACACAACACACACACACACACAACCACACCACACACACACACACACACACACACCCACACACCACACCACACACACGCACAACACACACACACACACAACACCCGCGCGCATCAAAACACACCCCAAAGAAACACACAGAACTCCAAACAGCCAATTGAACCTTAAACCCGTTACCAACATCACCCTCCCCTCACTCCCTCCCCACCCCCCTAGCCTTCTCCCTTACCCCATGCCCACCCTCACTCGCTACCTACCCTCACCTAGCGTTTATCCTCCCTTACTTCACCCTAGCTTAATCCGCACCTTTCCTCAATCTTTATCTCACTCCCTCACTCGTACCCTCACCTAATCCTCACCCTCACATTATCACCACCCTCCCTCATCCCTTCCCCTCCCTCACTCTTACTTAACCCTCCTCATTTCCTACCCATTCGTCACCCTCCCTCAACCCTCCCTCACTCACTCCCTCCCCATCTCCCACCTCTCACCTCCTCACCCCATACTCCCTCCTTCCTCCCCCCACCTCCATCTCCTTCCCTCACCCATTCCCCATCCTCACCCTTACCTACCTTACCCTATCTCTACTCCCTCAATCCTCTCCCCATTCTCCACCCTCCTCCTCCCTCACTCACTCTCTACCCTCCCTCCCTTTTTTTTTTGACCCACAAACTCGGGTTAAATTTGTCTCCACGGCCTCTTCCCTCCCCTCCTCTCCCACTCCTCTTGCTCTCCCCCTCCCCCTCCTCTTGCTCCTCTCCTCCTCCCCCCCTTCGACCTCCTCCTCCTCCTCCCTCCCTTCGACCTCCTCCTCCCTTCCACCTCCTTTCCTTCTCCTCCTCCCCCTCCCCTTCTTTCCTCTCCTCTCCTCCTCCCCCCCTCCTCCTCCATCTCCACCTACTCCTCCTCCATCTCCACCTCTTCCCCTCCTCCCATCTCCACCTACTCCTCCTACCCCTCTCTCCTCCTCCCCCTTCCCATCCCATCTTTCTCCCTCCCCCTCCTCCCCCCTCGCACACAAACAGGGCGGGGGGCAGCGGGGGGGGGGGGTCGTTCTTACAGTAGGTTAAACATTATTTTTCCTGATGATTTTAGGACCTTTTTTTCTTCTTTTTTTTTTTTTTTTTTTTTTTTTTTTTTTGCTTAGTCTTTCTTTCTAGTTTGTTTCGGTTTCTTTTTCTTTCTTTTCTTTCGTTTTTCTTATTTTCTTTCCTTCGGTTGATTTTCTTTCCTCTCATCTTTTTTATTAGTCATTGTTCCTTTCGTTCTTTCTTTCCTTCAGTTCCTAAATTCCTTTTTCATTTTTTTTTTCTCTACTCTTCTTTTCATTAATTATCATCTCGTTCTCTTATTTTTTCTGTCTTGTTCGTTTCTTTTCTCTTTTCGAATTATTTTTCTTTTTCTCCCATTCTCCGCATCTTTCTCATTCGTTTTGTTGCTTATTCTTTTCTTTTTTCGTTATTTTTCCCTCATTCTGATATTTTTCCTTTTCCTGTCTTTTACTTTTTACAATTTCTAGTTTCTTTTCTTACTCTTCTTCTTCCTTTCATTATTATCCCTATCCTTATTCCATTCTCATTCTCATAATTATCATCTGGATAGTATTTTCATATATCATCATCACTTTTACTAATAGTACTAATAATATGATCACTAATATTACCATTATTATTGCTAGTAGTGTAGCATTAGTAGAAAAGGACCTACTACTATTACCTTTATCATTACTAATATAGCAGTAGCAGTAGTAGTAGTATGGTAAGTAATAGTAGTAGGAACAAAGTAGTAAATAGTAGCAACCGCAATAGTAATAGTAGTAGTAGTAATATTACTAGAAATAATAGTAGAAAATAGTAGAGTAAGTAGTAGTAGTTAGTAATAGTTAATATTAGTATATAGTAAAATATTAGTAATTAGTAATAGTAGAAATAGTAGTCAGTATTAGTAGTAGTAGTAGTAGAAATAGTATGTAGTATATAGCATATAGTAGTAGTAGGTGCATCATCATCATCAGTAGTAGCATAGTAAGCAGTACACCGCCATTACCACCAACGCTACTACTACTACACTACAACTACTCACCACCCCTCCCCATCACTCACACCCTCACAATCCTCACGACATTCCTCACAGCGACTGCCAATCACACACCAATCAAAAATCTAACCTTATCTTTTTTCTCCTAGGCGATAATATTCAAATAATGACTCCCATATAGATTAATATCGGGGTCGTTATTATTTGAAATTATGAATTAATCCGAGAGAATAGATTGCGTTTATGAATTATTCAATCAAAAATTAATTAGGTTAATGGGGGAGGGGGGTAGACAGCTCGTTAAATAACAAGGTTTAAAAAGTGTTAAATTCAGGTTAAGTTGATAATTTGGTGCTAATTATTCAGTGTTATTGATGCTTGTTAAGTGTTATTGCTTGTTATCAATCACTGTCAGTTTGTTATTAATTATTTGATATATTTTCTACTGTTACTTTTTGTTATTATTTTTGGTTTGTCATTTGATATCAATTAACCCGTTGACACTTATGCACGTATCTTCTATATCGTTCTAGTTACGTTTTATCATTTTTGTTATTTTTGTTATTTTTCTTATCATTACTTTATAATTTTGATATTCCTTTGTTATCCTTTTGTTATCATTCTTATCAATCTTCTTATTATTATTTTGTAATCATTTTTGTTATCATTATTTTGTTATTTTTGTCATCATTATTTCATTTCTCGTTATGTACTATTCCTCCTACTTACGTCTTCGTTTAATACCATCACTAAATATCTTTTTCTCTCTGTATGTATTCAATGTTGAAAAAATGGAATCTCCTCCACCCACAAGCAAAGTGGATCGAGTACAAAGTGCTTATTATAGATAATGGAAGTTGGTCGTTTGAAGTGGATGTGGAGCGAGTTGAAGTGGAGAGGAATCGGAGGTGAGTGGACGTGAAGTGGAGCGGAGCTGAGGTGGAGCACAGTCAAAGTGGAGTAGATTCGATGTGGATTAGAGTCTAAATGGAACAAATCGACGTGGATTCTAAATGGAGCAGAACCGAAGTGGATTAGAGTCAAAGTGGAGCAAAAGCGAAGTGGAGTAGCGTTCAGGTGGAGCAGAATCGAAGAGGAGCAAAAGCGAAGTGAATCTGAATCGAAGTGGAGTAGATTCTAGGTGGATCAGAACCGAAGGATTAGAGTCGCAGTGGAGCGTCATCGAAGTCGAAGTGCAGCCGAGCCGAAGTGGAGCGGAGTCCACCGAGGGGGCGCAAGAAACACGTGGCGATGACGTCACGGATGGGCCCACGTGCTATAAATACCCCGACACCTCCTACCGCCTCACCCTCGGTTGCCACTTCGCTTTATTTCGACAAATTTTCTCCCTCTCTTCCCCTTCCTTTCTTAAGGTTAATCTCTGAAGGTAATTGTGGTCGGTTTATCAGTAGTTCTACTTATTCGCACGTTTATCTAATTCATCCGATTTTTGTTTTGTTTTATTTCATTTTCTTTTCTTTTCATAATCGATTTTTGAGCGAAAAGGAAAATTATGCTGATCTCTCTTAATTGCATTTTCTTTTTTCTCTCTTGTCTCATTCTCTCTCTACTATAAGATTCTCTCTCTATACTTATTTCCTTCTCTTTGTTTCTCTTGCCTCTATCTCCGTCTTCTGTCAAGGTCGCTAAGTATAAAAAGAAGGAAAAGAAAAAGAGAGAGAGCAAGAAAGTAGAGAGAGAAAGAGAGAGAGAGAGAGAAGAGAGAGTAGAGATGAGAGAGAGAGAGATGAGAGAGAGAGAGAGAGAGAGAGAAGAGAGAGAGAGAGAGAGAGAGAGAGAGAGAGAGAGAGAGAGAGAGAGAGGAGAGAGG
>NW_020869015.1:0-5000 GCF_003789085.1 Penaeus vannamei | reverse complement strand
TTTACACGAAAACTGCTTAAAAGTACTCAAAGGGTCTTCAACGGGGAAGGAAAGAAAAAAAAAAGAAAAAAAAGGAAAAAGGAAGGGGAAAAAACTCCCCTCTTTTCTCTCCCCTCTTCCTTCTCCACTTATTTGTCTAATTTCTTCGTATACTTCAATTTCTCTTCTCCCCTCTTCCTTATCCACTTGTTTGTCTAATTTCTTCGTATACTTCAATTTCTCTTCTCCCCTCTTCCTTATCCACTTGTTTGTCTAATTTCTTCGTATACTTCCTTTCTCTTCTCCCTCTTCCTTATCCATTGTTTGTCTAATTTCTACTTCAATTTCTCTTCTCCCTCTTCCTTATCCACTTGTTTGTCTAATTTCTTCGTATACTTCAATTTATCTTCTCCCCTCGCCCTTCTCCACTTATTTGTCTAATTTCTTCGTACACTTCACTTTCTCTTCTTTTCTCTTCTTCCTTCTTTCATCCTTTTTCCTTTTCTTAATTTCTTCGTACACTTCACTTTCTCTTCTCCCCTCTCCCTTCTTCACTTGTTTGTCTAATTTCTTCGTATACTTCAATTTCTCTTCTTTTCCCCTCTTCCTTCTTTCATCCCTTTTCCTTTTATTATTTTCTCAATCCATTCTGTTTCTTCCTGTTCACAAATCTTCCTTTCCTCAAATCTTTCTCTATCTCCCTCTGTTCGTGAATTTCCTTTTCTTATTCTCCTTTATCAACTCTTTCTCTGTCTCTTCCTGTTCACAAACTTCCCTTCCCTATTCCCTCTTTCCTCAACCCTTTCTCTATTTCTTCCTTCCTCACAAACTTCCTTCCTTCTACCCCCCCCCCCTCCTCCTCACTTTTCCTCCACTTATCGCAAAAAGAAGAAGAGAAGAGAGAGGAGAGGGAGAAAAAATCGAAAAAAAAGAAAATTCCCTTTCTCTCTCTCTCCCTCTTCTTCCCCTTTTTCTCTTGTGTCTTCTCTTCTCTCCCCTCACATTCTTCTCCCCTCTGCTTACATTCCTAATATCTCTTTCTCAATCGCCAACCCTTTCTGTGAAGGAGAGGAAGAGGTGAAGAAGAAGGAGAAAAGAGAAAAGCAAAGAGAGGAGATGAAGAGGGGAGGAAGAAGAAGGAAGACAGGATAGAGAGGAGAAAAGGGAAGAGAATGAGGAGGAAAAGAAGGAAGAGAAGTAGAGGAGAGAGGGAGAGGGAGAGAATGGAAGAGGGGAAGAGAATGAGCAGGAAAAGAAGGAAGAGAAGAAGAGAGGGAGAGGAGGAAGGTGAAGTAAAGAGGGCGCAGAGAAGAAATGGGAGGAGCGTGACAGGGAGGAGGAGGGAGGGGGGGGGGTGAAGAGAGGAAGAGGAGGGGGGAGGGAGTTTATAAATACCATATAACACCCCAAACACTCCTTCTGTGTAGCTTGAGTGATGGATGCGCTGAGGAAAGGGGGAGTGGGGGGGGGAGGGGGGGAGATAAATAGAGGAAGGAAGAGAGAAGACTGAAGGAAGGGAAGGAGAGGAGAAAGAAAGATAGGGAACGTGACGAAGATGGAAGGAGGAAGGAGAAGAAGAGGAGGAGGAGGAGGAGGAGGAGGAGGGAGGAGGGAGGGAGGGAGGAGGGAGGGAGGGAGGGAGGAGGGAGGGGAGGAGGAGGGAGGGGAGGGAGGAGGGGTGAGGGGGAAGGGAGGGAAGGAGGGCGAAGAGAGAGAGAGAGGAGAGAGAGAGAGAGAGAGAGAGAGAGAGAGAGAGAGAGAGAGAGAGAGAGAAGAGAGAGAGAGAGAGAGAGAGAGAGAGAGAGAGAGAGAGATGATAAGGAATGAAATAAAGAGAAAGAGAAAGAATCAGAAAGAGGAAAGAGGAGAGAATGAGAAAAAAAACAAAGAAAGATGAAGACAACAGATGAACTAAAAATAGAGAGATTGTAATAAGTTCTCAATCAAGAAAAAAATCAAAGAGATCATTGTTCCTTCGTACAGACCATCACAATCATCACAAACCTCACCACCAACTCATCATCATCATAACCATCACGTCGACAATTACTCCTTAGAAACACAATACGAGAACTCTCACTGTAACACCCTCAAACTCCACTCCTCATAAACGGAATAAAAAATAAATAAAGTTTTCCCCCTCCTCGCAATACAAAAGTACTCGCGAACTAATCCCATAAAATAAGAACCAAGGGAAAAAAAGAAAAGAAGAAAAAAAGAAATCTTGTAAAAACAATAATCGTAAGTTTTGGCGGGATTTCGGTGTACTTATTTACGATAAAGATTATATACGTTACGGCTGCGTACTTGTCCCATTCGCTTTTCTATTTCCTCTATAACAAGAATAACTCTTTCATAATATATTTTTTTTTGTAAATAAACTTACGTCTTACTTTCGCTCTTATCTTGAATTACGTTTTATATAAAAGAAGCAATAAGAAATAATTGGGATAGACGAATAGCTTTTTGGTCAGTGAATTTCGCCAAAATGCATGTAATATAGAATACATTTTTTCTACAACAAGAATATACCTTAGATAACATATTTCTAAATATACTTACGATATAATTTCTCTCATATCTCGAATTACGGTTATATAATAGACGCAATAAGAAATAACCGCCACAGACGAATAACTCATCGGTAACTGAATTTCGCGAAAATGCAAATGGCGGCCACTCGTGGCCCGCTCCGCTACCTCCTAAAGGGGAAAGGGAACACGACGTCCCATACGAAAATGCTGGATGTCCCTAATTCACGCTGCATTCGTCCTATTTTATTTACGGGATGTTCAAACTCGATGTTGTGATGGCTTGCTTTGTGCATCGCCATTTTTTTTCTTTTTTTTTCTTATTTTAAGCTTATCTTTTTTTCACTACTTGTATTTCTTTTGCTTTGGTACGTATTGTAACTTCGTATGGGTATGTGCTGTATGTACCTAATTCATGGCTGCATTCGTCCTATTTTCTTTACGGACGTCGCGTTGCCCTGTTCAGACTCGATAGTGTGATGGCTTGCTTTGGTGCATCGCCGATATTTTTTCTTCTTCTTCTTTTTATATTTGCATATATCTTTTTTCATTGCTTGTATTTTCTTTCTTTTGGTAAATATTTTAATTTCGTGTGGGGTATGTGGCGGATGTTGCTTATTCACGGTTCCATTCGCCAAATTTTCGGTATTGGATGTCGTGTTCCTCTGTTTTAATTCATGTCATGATGGCTTGCTTGTAGATAGCGCTTTTTTGTTTTTCTAATACTGGCTTATCAATTTTCGACACTGTTTGTACTTTTCCCATGGTAAATACTGTAATTTCGCACGTGGTATGTAGCGGATGTCCCTAATTCACGACTCCATTCGCCATCTTTACTGAATGTCGTGTTCCCCTGTTTTTAACTCGATGGTGTTTGATGATGTGATGATGCCCAACTGATTCTTTTAACATTCCCTTATCAATAACCTTACACTGCTTGTACTTTTAATCTTTGGTAAAATACTGTAACATCGCATTACCGAATGGCGACCGTGGTGACAGTCCCTAAATCACGGCTACATTCGCCGTCCGTTTTTCATTGGATGTTCCCTCGTTTTATCTCGACGGTCCTCTGATGGCCTGTCTTGTGCTCCGTTTTCTTTTCGTCTTTTATTCGCCTCTCATTCTTTTTCTTTTTTTTCTTACACTGATTTTTATTTTCATTGTGTAAATCATGCAATTTGGCATGCGCATTATCTAAACTTCTTTCTTTACAACAAGGGAAACTGAACACATATCTAATTCTTAATAAACCCATAAAGAAAAAAAAAATACTAGTGATCCTACACACTAATAAATAAACAAATAAGTAAATAAATAATAAATAAATAAAACAATACCAACGTGAAGCGGCAAGTTCCCGGATGAGGCCGCCCCCCCCCTTCCCCCCGCGCGCGAGCCCTCCGGAAGAGATAAATTCATCAATTATGTCTCCACAAACGTGTCTACGACGCCAGTGGCGCAAAACATAGCACCGAGGCTCCCGACAGACCAGAGTTACAAATAGGCGCATACATCAAGACTGCGTAGACATACAAGCGCGACCGGACATAAATCTGGGTATCACGAATAGGCCTCTCAACCGCATTCCCTGCAACAAGCGCGCGCTCTCCCTACCGCGTCGGCAATGTCAAGCCATTTCCATAACTTAAACGACACGACCCTACTATCAATTCTGCCGGAAGGTGATGGAGAAGAAGCAGGCCTGAGACGAAGAGGCCATATTCAGGGCCTAATAGAGCAGACTAATTGTTTGTAATTCAGTATAACAAAGTACGACTGAACAGGCTGATAGCGAGACGCAGTTTAAGTTTTAGGGCCATACACGCGACAGTGAACGATGAACATGAGACCACACGATTCAACACGTGTACACTGGCGAAAGACTGAGTATTAAAGGGAATTGACATAGTAAATTAGCAACCTAAAGAGCATAGAGAACGTAGGATACATTCACATTTATACAACAGACTGACATCCATACTATTACATCGCACTATACACCCTACATCACCATACCACAATAGACCTAACACCAACCGCGAACACAACCCATACATGCCACCTACTACCAGAACCACCACCACCACCACACCCTCAGACGACACCCATACTCAGTAGGATTAGAACCCGCACAGCTCTTGGCTTACACCGGGATGAAGCACTCCCATTCAGGGACGAAAATCCCTTACACGAAAAGCAACAGGAGCCACCGACGAGAGAAGAGACGCTCGGCACCCAAGCACGATAGCAGCGCGAAACTCACAGAGACCATGAGACGACGAGAATGACAAGGACCATCTGTGGACGACCCCATCTACGATCATCCTTTCTCCCCAACCACACTGACGTCGCACGAACTCTCATTACCATCATCTCTAATTCCATGGCAGCAATCGCATGATTTTGCACGTGATTGTCCCTTCTTGGGCGGCTTTGGGACAGCAGACACTCAATGTCGACGACTTTAGTATGATTTCGTAATCTTGT
>NW_020869014.1:646070-649792 GCF_003789085.1 Penaeus vannamei | reverse complement strand
TTTCCCCCCACCATCCCACCCACCTTTTTTTCCCCCTTTTTTTCCCGGCCACCTCCCTTCCTCCTCCTCCTCCTCCACCTCCCACCCTTACGCCCCCACCTCACCTCCACCACCTCCCCCCCTTTCGCCCCTTTCTCTAACCTCCTTCCTCCACCTCCACCGTCCTCACCCCACCTCCAACCAGTCCGCGTCACCACCTCCCCCTTCGGCCCCCTTTTTCACTCCTCACCCCACCTCCCACCTCCACACCCTCCCCTTTCGCCGCCCCTTTTCCACCTCCACCTCGTCCCCTCTACCTCCTCCCCTTTTCTCCACCTCTCCTACCTCCTGCTTTCCACCACCTCATGCCTTTCGCCGCACCTTTCTCCCACCTCCACCTTCTACCTCACCTCCTACCCCTTTCTCAACCTCCTTCCCCCTTTCTCCACCTTCCTCCCTTTCTATTCTATTCCTCTCCGCCATCACTTACTCGCCCTCCATTACCTCCTCCGCCATTTTTCTCCCCGAGGTCGGTCGCTCCGGGCAACAAAACAGGCAAAAAAAATCGCAGCAGCCTTTTTTTTTTTTTTTTTTTTTTTTTTTTTTTCGCCAGGATGGGTTCCTTCGGCCGAACATTCCCAAACCGTCGGCGGATAGACGGGGCTTTCATCCCTCGCCAGCCGGGAGCTTTTTTGATACCTCACTCTTCCACTTAAGGAGAATATCGTTAAGAGGGTTTTGAAATTATTATTATTTTTTTTTTATGCCAGAAAGTTTTTTTTTTTTTGTATGTTTTTAATACGATAAGTATCACCTTCTTACGAGCTTAAAGTCACACCGAAAGGTACGTTTTTTTTTTCTCAAAATCACTGTCTTAACAACGGTCAATTTCCCCATTTTCTTTAAAATACAATCGACAAAACTCAGGAGAAACATATTTAATAATAATAATAAAAAAATATATATTACTAACATCACAGTTAAGAAAATCAGTTTTTTATCAATGCCCTCGAAGTTATTTTCCCAATTACACACTCGAGAAACCCCATTACTTTCCTATTACGGAAAACCCTATTTTCTAATGATTTCTACAAGAAACCCCATTTTCTATTTTTTTTCTCCTAAACAAAAACAAAACAATAATAATAAAAAAAGGTCTATCGTTATATTTCAGACAAAAAAAGTCTATCGATATATTTCAGACAAAAAAAAGTCTCGATACATTTCAGACAAAAAAAAGTCTCGATATATTTCAGACCAAAAAAAAAAAGTCTCGATATATTTCAGACAAAAAAAGTCTCGATATATTTCAGACAAAAAAAAAGTCTCGATATATTTCAGACAAAAAAAGTCTCGATATATTTCAGACAAAAAAAAAAGTTCTCGATATATTTCAGAACAAAAAAAAGTCTCGATATATTTCGATCTCGATATATATTCAGACAAAAAAAAGTCTCGATATATTTTCAGACAAAAAAAGTCTCGATGATATTTCAGACAAAAATAAAAGTCTCGATACAGACAAAAAAGTCTCGATATATTTCAGTCAAAAAAACTGCATTGCTTTCAATTAACTGCACGGCTTCTATTGTCTGTCATGAGTAGGGAGATCCTTTCCTCCAACAGATTAGCGGCTCATCACTCCACGATCTCCTTCAAGTAGGGGATGAGAAGGCCGTAAGTAGTCTGTAAGTAGTTCGTAAGTAGCCCGCCCGTAAGTAGTCCGTAAGTAGTCTGTAAGTAGTCCGTGAGTAGCCCGTAAGTAGCACGTAAGTAGTACGTAAGTAGCCCGTAAGTAAGTAGCCCGTAAGTAAGTACGTGGAGTAGCCGCGTAAGTAGTACGTAAGTAGTCGTAAGTAAGTGCGTCCGCTGGAAATTTCCTTTCTTGACCCGAGGCTGTTGGATGTACCTACTGTTGCTCGCCCCTTTGGTGGTGGAACAGGGGCGTGGGGGATGAAGGAGGATGAAAGGGAGACTGATAGAAGAAGGGAGGCGGGAAAGGAGGGGAGGAGAAGAGGGGAAAGAGGAGAAAGGGGGTCGGAGGAGAAAGAAAGAGCGGCATCGTGAAAAGGAACGGAGAGGACGATGAAAAAGATAGGAAACAGGAAAGAAGAGAGGAGAGGATAGAGGATAGGATAGGTGGGTTTGCGGAGAAGAAATGGGAGAAGATGAAGAAGACGGGGAGGGGACTCTGAGGTTAGAAAGAGGAGAGAGGAAGAGGGGAACAAAAGAGGAGGAAGAAAGAAGACGAACTCAGAAAGATATGCACTTAAGGAAAGAACACTGGAAGAAAGCCAGCGAACGATAAAAAAAAACTGACAAATACGAAAGCAAAAGGAAAGGAAATGAACAAATAAAGAAGGAATACCAAAAACAGCAAACGAAAAGAATAGAGAGAAGTGAAAAAACAATAAAGTGTTGCGTGCGAGCGGGCGAGACAGACGGGCAGACGACACGCGACCGGAGAGAGTCTGAATCTAATGTGGCTAAAGATTTCCTTTAAGGGAAGAAGCAGAGGCGTAGAAGGGAGGCCGACGGGCCGGACCGAGATGCTGGGAGAAGGGAGAGGGAGAGGAGGGGCGGAGGGGGTAGAGGGGAGAGGGAGGGAAGAGGAGGGAAGAGGGAGGGAGGAAGGGGAGGGGGAAGAGAAGGAAGGGAAGGAGGGAAGGGAACAGAGGGGGGAGGGGAGGAGAAGAGAGGAGGGAGGAGGGAGGAGGGAGGAAGCGGAGAGAGGAGAGGAGGAAGCGATGGGAGGGAGGAGAGAGGGAGAGAGAGCTGGAGAAAGGTGGAAAGGGAAAATAAAGGGGAGGGAAGAGAGAGAGGTGGGGAGGAGGAGGGAGGGCAGAGAGAGGGGAGGCGGAGGGAGGAGGGAGGGAAAAGAAAGGAGATAAGGAGGGTTTGATTAAGGAAGTGAGGGAGGGAGAAGGAATGAAGTTAAGAAGTGGGAGAAAAGGAAAGATGGGAGGAGAGGGAGGGAAGATAGGGTGGGGAAGGGATTGAGAGAGAGAGAAGAGGAGAGAGAAGAGAGAAGAGAGAGAGAGAGAGAGAGAAGAGAGAGAGAGATGAGAGAGAGAGAGAAGAGAGAGAGAGAGAGAGCGGAGAAGAGAGAGAGAGGAGAGAAGAGAAGAGAGAGAGAGAGAAGAGAGAGAGAGAGAGAGAGAGGAGAGAGCGAGAGAGAGAGAGAGAGAGAGAGAGAGAGAGAGAAATCCCTGTGGTTTAGCAAATATGGCGGCAGCGTGGTTATCAAAAATTGGATCCTTTATATCATATACCGGCGGATGCTGGCTCTGGCGAGAATTTACTATGCATTCTTTAGAGAGAAGAGAGAGAGAGAGAGAGAGAGAGAGAGAGAGAGAGAGAGAGAGAGAGAGAGAGAGAGAGAGAGAGAGAGAGAGAGAGAGAGAAGAGAGAGAGAGAGAGAGGAGAGAGAGAGAGAGAGAGAGAGAGAGAGAGAGAGGAGAGAGAGAGAGAACCAGGATCTGAATAAACAAGTTTGTCTGGAAGTTCCGGATAAAAAAATAAATAAGATTTATATACATACACAAGCACACATTTTTTATATACATACATACATACACACACACATCACACACACACACACACACACACACACACACACACAGACGCAATATATATATAATATATATATATATATATATATATATATATATATATATATATATATATATATATATATATATATATATATATATATATATATATATCCACAATAGGTCCAGGTA
>NW_020869014.1:618570-633570 GCF_003789085.1 Penaeus vannamei | reverse complement strand
ACACACACACACACACACACACACACACACACACACACACACACACACACACACACACACACACACACACACACACACACACACACACACACACACACACACACACACACACACACACACACACACACACACACACACACACACACACACACACACACAACACACACACACACACACTCACACACTCACTCACTCACTCACTCACACACTCACTTACTCACTCACTCTCCAGAAGTTCTGCACACACATATAAACACAGTGTTTTGTTATGAGTAAACATCAATATGTAAACATCTAAACAGGTAAGGTATTTTGTTTAGCATGTTAGCAATCCACATGCCAGATTAACTTCTAATGTTATCAACAATTAATATTTCAAGAAATTGATTACACCTTCTAGAGTTGATCTTAAAAATAGAATAATAATCCTTCATATCATGATTCACAAAAAAAAGAAAAAAAATACATAGCAAAAGTTAATGAAAAACAAATCAATTTCTTTTATATGCATAGTAACTCTCAATGTCCAAGAACGATGTAGTTTAACTAGTAACTAGTACAACGAAATATTAATCTTAAACACAGAAAATATTACACTACGGCAAAGTATCCCTTTGCATTATTACAGCAGCACTGTCACTGTAAGACCTAACTCAATGCTACACTGAAGCCTTTCACATTTAGCAACACACACAAGATTCATTACACAGTTTGTTACTTTTCCTCCCTATTACGTAACTAAGAGCAGCTCTCTTTAAGTGGATGCTAAACTGGAATTTAAATGAATTTAGTCCGTCTTTCTTACAGGCCACGAGTAAGTGTCATACCAGGTAACATGCCATACTGAGCTGTTGTTCCTGTCCTTTCCACCCATCTCCTTATTCAAATGGTTTAGGCATAGAGCAGTTTTAATAAATGAAGGAAAAAATTAGACACAGTAATAAAAAGACACTAATGTGACTAAATCCTAATATTCACATTACGTCTTTACTTACTGATTTTTTTACATATGTCATTGACTCATCCAGTCATTTTCTTTCCAACAACATTTTCATTAAATTGTACATCCAGGAATATAAGGTTTGTGGTCATATCATTTTCAGCTGTAAATGTACACTGATAGTCTACTAGTTTTGCTGAGAGATTGACTCTATTTTGAGTTTAGCACACACTATCAAGGGACATGAGCAAAATCTGTATTATATATTTGTTTCTTTTTGAACATATGAACCATGGTGTTCACAATTTCTGACTTTCTGTCTAACTTTTACAGAAAGAGAAAAACAGACACCTTGCAAACCATGAACTACCAACTCAATTTTCCTCTTCATAAATGTCAGAGGAATAGAACGATGAATAATCATCCTGCACTAGTACATAAATGTTGTATCTAATGTTTCAGCCCATATTAAAGTCATATTTGTGGAATACTACACCATTTCCCTTTCAAAATATATATACAATAATAAAGATAAACAGAGAAACAGGACTGATAACATAAGTAACATCAATACATATCATCTTACTCATGTCCATAACTGACCCCTACACAGTGGCAGAAAAATGCAGCATGCTTTCATGCACGTGCAGCATTATGAACTGCATACAAGAACAAAATAAAAACAGAAAAATAAACAGAAAACAGAAAAATAAATATACAAGTAGATCTCCAAACACAATAACAAACAACTCTTAGGTCCTTGTAAGTCATTATTCTACTATAAACAGTTATGCATGCAAATAAATACTACAATGACAAAAATCTAAAAAAAAAGTACTGTTACAGGAAGAGGGAAGAAGAAGAAAAAGTTTAAAATACATGATAAAGATCATAAATAGAGAGACCCATATGCAACCAATTTAGAAAAAGACATAAGTTGAGTGACATCATTATGTGTTTTCTCTACTTTTTCATCATCTACAAAAGGTGCATGTGAGTGGATATTTTTATTTCTTATTTTTCAATAGCGCTGTGCATCCATTGAGTTCAAAAGTGTTCAATGAGCTTAGGAGCCACGGAAAATGAGGCATTGACTGCCTTTCCTTCTTCCTCTTAAAAAAATGAAATAAAAAAGTGCCCTTTCTTATGAATAAATAAAATTAAATAGAAAACAAAGAGAAAATAGAAAACAGAAAAATAATCATACTGCTGATAATACTATACAATAATAACAATAGTAATAGTATTGAGAATATACTAATAAAAGAAACAGTAAGAACAACAAGAACCACAGCAACAAGAATAAATGGCTGATGGTTTTCTTTTTGTTCCTTTTTCCACATAAGGCTCCTAATCTCTGGCCTTCTCTTCAGCCACGGGAATCACTTTCCTTCCTCAACGGTGAGCTTAGAAAGGGGGAGGGGGGTAACTGTAGTCCTACAATGGGTTACATCGTCTGGCATGGAGTCAAGCAGCAACTTAAAAAGGGTGTGTGCGTTCAACAATAAAAATAAAATAAAATAAAATAAAACTAAAAGAAATAACTAAAAATTAAAATTAGGAGAAGATGACTAATCGCAAGCCACAACAGACACAAAGAATACCTTCGCAACTTTTGGCTGGGATCTCCATTAACCGGGCTGTGGAGGAAGAGGATATAATAAAAAAGAGGGGTGTGAGGCTTCAATCCTATGCTTACTCTGCGTAAAAAAAGAGGCATGCGTCTCGCTCTTGCGCGTAGGGTGAGGAACGGACTACCTTCTGAAATATAGTGTCTAGCTTCTGTTTTAAGTAAGGATTACTTTCAGAATCAAATGACAAAAATAAATAAAAAAGGAAAGAAGGAAAAAACAAACAAGAGTAAATTGTCTCAAAAGTGCTAAATCAATGCAATTTCATACAAGAATAATTATATATCTATAAATATATATATATATATATATATATATTATATATATATATATATATATATATATATATATTATATATAGTATATAATATACAGATATATACATATATATATATATATATATATATATAATATATATATATATATATATATATATATATATATATATATATATATATATATATATATATATATATATATATATATATATATATATATATATATAATATATATATATATAATAGACATACATATACATATATAACTACACACACACATACACATAGGTATATAATGTCTATATACATATACATACATACATATATATATATATATATATATATATATATATATATATATATATATATATATATATATATATATATATATATATATATATATATATATATATATATATATATATATAATATATATATATATATATATATATATATATATATATATATATATATATATATATATATATATATATATATATATATATATATATATATATATATATATAATATATATATATATATATATATATATATATATATATATATATATATAATATATATATATATATATATATATATATATATATATATATATATATATATATATATATATATATATATATATATATATATATATATATATATATATATATATGTATATATACATAAATATATATGAATATATACACACAACACACACACACACACACACACACACACACACACACACACACACACACACACACACCACACACACACACACACACACATATATGTATATATGTGTATATATATTATATATATATATATATATATATATATATATATATATATATATATATATATGTATATATACATGTGTGTGTGTGGTTATAAACTCTATCTCCCTATCTCTCTCTCTCTCTCTCTCTCTCTCTCTCTCTCTCTCTCTCTCTCTCTATATATATATATATTATATATATATATATATATATATATATATATATATTATATATATATTATTATATATATATTATTATATATATTAATATATATATATTATATATATATATATATATATATATATATATATATATATATATATATATATAATATATATATATATATATATATATATATAATATATATATATATATATATATATATATATATATATATATATATATATATATATATACTAGCATACACTAGCTTCACTCTTAATATTATAAAAGGTCCTCTATTTATTTTCATTAACCCTTCTTTTACAAATCATTTTTCAACTAAATCTTCCTGGCAACTATCCATTCAGATATCCCATCATAAATGTGAGAACTTTACTGAGCTACTCCTAACATTACCAGTGCTATTTTCTATTGAATCATTCATTAATGATAACTCTTTGGTCTTTCTCTTATCTTTGCAATGATAATGAGGTTCAACAGCCATGCTGTACTGTCAAATCCATAAATTATACTATATCTCTTCAACATATCTCTATCGGTTTATCTACATACCTATCTATCTGTATTCCCAGTTTATACTACAAAACAACAGTAATGCTAAAACTTAAACTGCACATGAAGACAGAGGGGGATGGGAAATATAAAAACAATTTGTGCTTCACTAGGAACAAGAATGCTATATCTGAGGAGGAACATTACAAACACAAGTACAAACAAAGAAGGCAGAACTTTGATGTCATGAGAATGGAAAAATGAGGGTCGTGCCACAGCATGCACACTTCACATCACTTTAGATGAAAGACAGTTATGAATCAGAAGAACAGTCATTGCATATCTCTGCACTGTTACTGCAATAAACTATGTATACCTTTATAAACCATTACATATCAGACAGAAAACGAATTGAATTAAGTGACACATATAATGGCTTCATTCCTATAAATCTTTGCTCCTAAAATGCTGAGATAATGGCCACAGGGTATATAATTCCACAGGATATGTAATACAAAATTTTTGTGCAGATGTACATGTATAGCTTCATACCTAAGATGTAATTTTTTATGTGAATAAGAAAAGTTACATGTATGTGAGTGAGTGTGAGTAAATGTGTGTGTAAGTGAATGAAAGTGTGAGTGTGTGTGTGTGTGTGTGTGTGTGTGTGTGTGTGTGTGTGTGTGTGTGTGTGTGTGTGTGTGTGTGTGTGTGTGTGTGTGTGTGTGTGTGTGTGTGTGTGTGTGCGTGTGTGTGCGTGTGTGTGTGTGTGTGTGTGTGTGTGTGCGCGTGTCCGTGTGTGTGTGTGTGTCCGTGTCCGTGTGTGCGTGTCCCTGTGTGTGTGTGTATGTTCCTGTGTGCGTGTACGCGCGCGCTAGCTTGTATATTGTTACAAACATAGCATGGAGGAAAATTACCCATCTTCTAACACTTTTTCAAAACTGGCCCTTACCAGTCACCAATCTCACACAAAAAAGGAAGGATGGTCATGAGCACCCTCCCACAGCAGCCACTCCTCTCTGCATACATATCTAAATATCTAACAAACATTAAACAATATAAGAATATATGGCATACTCTTGAGAGATGACAAGATAATCTAGACCCTAAAGTTGGCAAAAATTTTGGATTTGTCCATTTTTTGTCTTTTGACTTTGAGAGGGAAAACCCACACCACAAAGGGTCTTGCATACACTCTCCTTGTTGGGAAAATAAGCTGCACCTGATGAGAATACTTACTTTTTTATTAACCAAAATGTGACAGTATCATGCAAATCTACCTTGTGGTAATACCTAGGAATCAGATACAAGAATATAACTACATGAAGTAGAATGTTGTCACTCCTTTGTCAATCTACAAGAGTAAGACTGCAACTCTTCAGCATATCTGTGATGTATCATAACCATGGCAAAGATGAGAAGGAACAACAGAAGATAAGAAGGATCTGGAGACACAAAATAACACCTGAACGAATAGGGTATCATACTGAACTGACAGATCCAATATCAAGATGTATGTAAAAACACCTGATCTTCTTTTGCTTGGGTAAGAAGCCAATCTGAAATTTTACATATGAAGAAAACATGGCAACATGATATATTAAAGAAGGGGAGAGAAAGAACAGCTGTATCTCAAATCATCTTGGGTAATCCTCTCACTATGAACTCCACCTGCTTTTCTATTTAAGAGTTTCAGAGACCCACTTCTTAAGAAATGGGATGATCAAAACTTGAGACTTGTAACATGAAAAAAAATGATCAACTAATGTCAACCCATCCATCCAATATCCAATTCAAACAATTTTTCAATCCACCCCTTCTCTTTACACAGATTAGAGAAGACCCACCTCTTGAGTGATGGGGTCAAATCATCTACCCCAGAGTTGGTTTCGTTGGCAAGGCGAAGGGCCAGTTCATGATCCCTGCGCTCTTGTTCTTCCTGGTGGGCCAAAAGCTCTGATTCAACTGCTTCCTTTTCCAGTTGTTTCTGAAAATTTAATTTTGGATATCAAATAATCCTACATCTGTCTGTCTATCAGTATGTATAATATAACAATGCCTTCAAGCATTATAAATTTGTACATTAACCCCTACGATCTGGTTGATGCTATGGTCCTGTCATGGAAAAATCTGGGTCGAGGGCCAGGTGACATGAACATGCCATCACTGGGTAAAATGGCTGAGGGCCAGGTGATGTGAACTTGCTGTCATGAGTGAAGCCAGGATGACAGAAAAGACAAACCTCTTGGACTGTGATTTGAATTATTTGGCGCTTAGAAGGGATCTTTAGCATTATCCTTATAAATGAACAATGTGGAATGTAACGTGTGTAAGTCATGACTGGAAGAATGCCTGTTCCAGGGAGGATGCCCTTTCCATGCTGTGCACTATATTCCTGGCCACTGTGACCAGCAGCACAGGTTTAATTACGGAAAATTGAAAATTAAGAAAAAAAAGACATAAATAATCAAATGTTCCATACTTTTTTTTTTTTTTTTTGCATGGGTGTTCGTGGCTACTTACGTAACCCACTGCCTGTATTTTCGGCACCATGATTTCCGTGATGCAACCAGATCCATTGGGTTGAAATGTTATTAATATGATTAATTTCAATCTAATTATATTTAAATCTTATAACATAACATATACAAAATTTGTTCTTATAAACATATAGTCAAGAGCCCTTGGGATTATTAATTTTAGACCATTCTGAACAATTGTTGGTATAATAAAATGTAATTCAAGAACACAGAATCACAGGGGCCCCCTGAGGCTGGGGCATTTGCTCCCCTGAGAACAAAGAAATTATGTCACAGATTTTCCTCATTCCTTTAAAAAATTGAAATAAAAGTAAATCCAAGAAATACCTGCAAAGCCTCTGCTGCTTTCCTGTCCTCCTCCTCCATTTTCCTACGTAGTTCCTCTTCCTGCTTGCGTCGTAATTCCATCTCTGCTTTCCTGAAAGTCAGCAGTATATCAGATATGGAAAACAAGCAATGAAACCTGGAGATTCAATAATAACAGACAATGTGGTTATAAATTCTTGTTTACTTGTTGGGAGCTCATACAATCCCAAGATTTTCTTCCAACTTACTTCTTCCTGATCTCCTCATCCTCTCTCCTCTTCCTCTCTTCCTCCTCCTTCTTCTGCCTTTCCCTCTCCATCTCCTCCTGGATGCGACGAAGCCTCTCCTGTTCCTCTGCATTCTTCTGCTGTGAGAGCTTCTTGTGCAAAGCATCCAGTTCACTGTTCATGGACCTAACAAGGGCAGCATGCTCATGCTCAATCTGCTCCCTTGTCATTCTGTCATTAGCCTTTCATGGGAAAGTAAAAGATCAAATGAATGAAAATGATACATCCTGCATGCTGTATGTAAACGGCATATCAGCCATTTACAAGTATACCTCTAAACACCTAATGGTCAGGATGTGATAATGTACCTATGGGTATCCTTGTTATTAACAAACAGAAATTCCTAAAAAGATTCAAACAAGTATATGGGATTGTCTGGCATCAATCATGAATTCATCAAGTCAGAACCTGAGGAGTGATCTGATATTTGCGACCTCTCTAAAACTAAAGTCATTATGTAGATAGACAGAATTACACATCTCAACCATGCAGGGGTTAAAACATTACAAGCCTTCTGAAGGAATGAAAACACAAGTCTAGTTAGACTATATTCAACTGCCTATCAACAATACAAAAGTAAGATCTAAAAATGACCTCTCACATTCTGCCTAACAATGACATAATAACAGAACAAAGGGTGAAGTTTAAGACAAAGCAATATATTTTTTTTACTTTGGGAAAAATACATATCTTTATAAATATAAATTCATATAAATATATATATTATATATACATCTCTCTCTCTCTCTCTCTCTCTCTCACAGACACAGACACACACACAAAATAAAAGTCCAAACAAATATAAGCTTTTTATTCTTGTCCTTACTTTGATCTTCTTAACAAGGGCCTCCATCATGTTTTGCAGCTTCTGAACAGTGGCAAGTGAGGAGTCTTTGTCCTTCTTCAGCTGATTCACGATGACTAACATCTGCTGCAGTTGACCCTGAAGTGATAAGGAAGGGGAGTTACTATCAAGGCAATTCAATAAAAGAAACCTATGCAATAACAAAACTCCATAAAAATACGTAAAAATAAGTAAATGCATAAATGGTATCAAGTCCCTGTTTATTTTCTTTTGCATTATATCTCAGTGGTTTTATATTTGTTACAATTACATAATTCATATTTATAATACAAAAATTGCATCCACCCTAGGCAATATATACAGAAGTGGTTAGTTTCTGTCAACATAATGGACTTTTGCTAATGCCAACAAGACAATAAACAAAGAAAAAGGGGAAAAATCAATACAGATTAATCACACTCTCCTTGCTATCAAATATTCTGAACATAACATAAGCACATCTTTGTTAGAAACTTAACCCTAAGAAACACAATAACACCACTGGTACAATTCAAAGTACTACAGTTCATGCTAAACAATTAGAACAGAATCGTTATAATTCGAAACTAAAATAACATTCAAATTGTGTAGTTAGATATCTATGCATTCTAATATCACATACCAAACAGCACTTACCAACACCTAATTCCTGCAAGCACAACACCAAAATCAGCATAACGAATGCCTTCCAACACCTCCAGAGAAAAAGAAAACCCTCATAGGAATATGGAGAATTTACATGTAACAAAATTAAGAGAATAATTCTAAAGGTGTAATTTTGGATAAATTTAAGGAGCAGGATGCATTATCCAACCCTTCAAATACTGAATCATCAGGAAAGAAATGAAAGTAATAGCAGGCAAGGAACGACATACCTTACTCGTTCAAATTCTTAGCCTTATTGAACATTTAGCACAAAGGGGAGAAAAAGAATGAAAGAAATAGAGAAAAAAAAAGGAAGGAAATTTCCCATTTCCAAAACTCCCTCCAAGAAAGAGCAACCTTCATACCTGCAGTCCCCTGACTTTCATGATTCCTCTGTAGCGTGGCTGATGCCTCTGCTTTGCCTGGTACATCCTGATGTTCTTCTGGATGATGACCAACTGTTCACGGCGGTATAGGATCTTGTTCTTCACTGCAGAGAAGAGGAAATGCGTTCCTTTGTTACACTTCCATAACTATTCTGTATCAATCCAATGCTCACAATTTTTTTTATCTGATCTTAATATCATAAACAATTTCAATATCTTCTCATTTCATCATTAACAAAATCCTGGAAATAATTAGCTAGACTATATTCACTTTATTTTTCTTCTATTTTCTACTTCAACCTGATTCAATTTTCAAAGGTTTACTGATACATTATTGACATTCAACAATTTTTTTGCCCATTATTCACCACCCCTGTACAAATGTTTTCCTTTATTAATTTGAAATATCTCAAAATTCTGAAAAAACAATAAATCAATAAAACAAAATAAAACAAAAATAAATAAAGGTCTGACGAGAGAGTGCAAACTTGCCAATCACAGAAATACTCACACTTGATGACAGAAAGAGCGCACCACTGTGCCTTCTTCCACCTGGACTGCATCAACCACTTCTTGACCTTTGACACAAGCATCTGGAGATTGTCTGGGTCACTCTTCATCATCTGATCAAACTCAGCAAATTTGCCTGGTCGGAAGAACACCTTAGTCATACCGAACTTGAAGTCACGATCATTGAGACCCAGGGCTTTGAAGAGAGACTGTTCATATGGGGAAGAAATGAAGAGAAGAAATTTATTAAAATAACTTTTAAACTAACAACCTATAATCAAAGGAAGTGTAATTAACTTCTTTTAACTCCAACACCTTATACTCTCAAGAAATTTTAATCATTTGCCCTGGTGGCTAATGCTAATCTTAGGGATTTACACATTATCAAAATAAAACTGCAAAAATGCCTAATGTACTTGCTTACAATACATCTTTATTATTATATGTGATTTAGCCTAAAACAGCAATCCATTGCATAAGAAAGTTATATATTGATTACACTGGATAAATACATAAATGAGTAGATAAAATAAACAAGTAAATTGAGGACTAATGACATCACAACTCAGGGTAAGAATACACACACACCTTGCAGAAGAGCCGAGGATCCAGCCTAGCCAGCTCCTGGGGCAAGTAACGCTTATACATGTTGTAGAGGTCATGGAAAGGAGCACGGGAGGGGAAACCTTGCTGCATCAACTCGAGCACAGTGGTCATGCCTGAACACTGGAGCTGTGACAAGATGGCTCCACCCTCAAACTCATGGTCAACCATCTTAACGTTGGGCTTGATACAACGGATGAAGTTTGTGCCCTGTGGTTAAGAGTGAGATTTTATAATAAAAATGATAAAGCTAATAATATCACTAAGAGGAATAAAATTAATAGCGATAAAAACAGTATAAAAAGATAATAATATAAATGATGACAATAATAATACCCAAAAATTATAACAACTTTCCATAGGTCCAACCCTGAACAAGTACTCTACACATATATAACTGACCGTGCTGCCTAGTTTGTCCATGAGCTCCTGCAGCTGCAACTTGAACTTGGAGGCTACAGAGATGAAAGAGAGTTTCCCACGGGCCGAGTGGCTCTCTCCTGATGCTGCAAAGAGCCCCTGCAGGAACTTGTTCTGGGCCTCCTGCACTAGGGCCTCAAGGGAAGCATGAAGGGCATCATTGTTCTTCTCCAAGAATTGTGCCTGAAGGAGCAAATTTAGAGTGTTATTGTTTGTACATGAAATATCATAAACCAATGAAAAACTGACATACAACAATCATAATAATCATTTAGAAATAATCAATTAGCAATAACAATAACACAGTATTCTAGACAAATTATCTAAATGATCAAATATGATTTTTTTTCATATGTTTACCAATCTTTTTCTAGTATATGCAAAGAGAAAATATAACTAACAAAATGTATGAGGAAGATATGGTAGAGTTATATGAACTTAATACAAAATGAGATGATTCTATTCCATTTTTCCTTCATGCCTTCCCTACCCATCTCACTTCCCTTTTCTCCCCCTTCCTTCATTCTATCCCTTTTCTTCTTGTCTTCACTCCTTCATTTCTCTTTTCATCTCCTTCTCATCCCCTTCTCCTTCTCCCTTTCTTTCTCACCGTCTGATAGCACACAGCGCCTGCAAAATGTCTGATGAGGAAGCCCTCATCATCCCTAATTTCCCGATGATCCCTCAACTTGCTCTTGCGTGGAAGGGCCAGGCGGAAGTGGTTGTTGTGGTTATTGTGGACAGCTGCCGTGAAGTGTGTGTGCGATGACTTGGGCAGCTTGCTTTCCTCATCTAGTAGACTGATAATGCCATTCCCTTTTGCTTCAATCAGGTCTGGTGATTTGGGTTGAAGGGGGAAAAAAAAAATATTGATTGTGTTTATATAATATCATACATATTCTAAGAAAAGTAAAATTCAAAGTAAATTTGCAGAGAATTAGGAATTTTAAAAAATCAGAACATAAATATTTGGTATTATAGAATATTTTTCACTCCATATTAAACGACAGATAAAGTCACTGCCTGCAAAAGGCCTTGCAACCACATAAACTGGCTAATAATCAATAAATTCAGGTCATCAGAGCAAACCTTACATGTTGCATTAAATATTTATAAACACATATCTATATGGGAACATCAGAAAAAAGGATGTTGCCTACTAAAATGCATGTTAACTACGCATTAACTCACCAATACAGTCTTGATTATCGACATAGGCAATTTTTCTAACACCTAGACCTTCTTTTTCATAAAGTGCTTGTTCTTCTTTCAGTATGCGCTCATTGAAGAACATCTGCAACTTTTCATTGCAGTAGTTGATGCAGAATTGTTCAAAACTGTTCACTGGGAAATATTCTGCACAAGAAAAAAAGCACATACTTAAGTTAAGACCTTGCAGGTATGAGGAGCATAATCTTTACATAATTCACATTAATACATTAGAATTTCTTCTGGTTGTTATGAAGAAACCTAGAACAAGAAAGAAATAGAGAGAGAAAGAAGATACAATAATAGAAAGAAAAGTTCTTACCAAAACCAGCAATATCTAGAATGCCGATGTAGTAAGACGATGAGGAGAAAGGAATGCTCTGATTAATACGGTGGACGATGTAGTCGAACAGTTTGCTGTACATTGCCTTGGCCAGGGCATCCCGAGCCCCACTTGCCTCATACACTTTCAGAGGAACCCTGGAAAGTATAAAATTATTTCACACTCTGCAAGAACAATAACAGAGAAAAAAAGCAAGAAAAAAGGGGAAAAAACTAAATAACAGAAAAGTTTAGAGATATTCTAAATCCCTTTGACTAGTACCAGGTTATGGTGAATTTTTTTTTTTTTTTTTTTTACTATCTAGAATCAACAATATTTTATAATCAACAGTAATGATAATTATAATAATAAAAATAACAACAGCAATATCAAGCATGAAAAGTTAAACAACTTTAATTGACATGACTATGCTAGTTTGAGTGGATACTAATGTTCATAACAATACAAAAAACAAACAAAAAATTAATAATAACAATAAAAAGTAAAAAAGTAAAAGTAAAAAAAAAATATATGAATAAGCAAATAAACAAAATAAAGCAATATTCTACAGCTCCAGAATCAATCACATTATAAAACACTGCAACCTATTATTCAACCTCCTCATCTATAACTATCACCACCTTATATGACCAACTCACATAATGACAGTTCCCTTGAGTCCGCCCTTGTTTGTCTGCATGACGCGAGCCAACAGTGCTTGGTTCAGTTCCTCAGGATCAACGCCCATGAGGCTGGCGGCTGTGCTCAGTGAACCTTCACAGCCAGGCGAGACCATGCAACCCCCTAGGTATAGAGAGGAGAGAATCATTTAGAGAAATCACCTGGAGGAGTAAAGGAAAGGGAAAGATTTTTGAAAATTTTTAAAATCTAGAGTCTGGATGGTTGGCTACCTTTAGAAAGCTGAAACCTATAATATCTATGAAGCAACAAAAACTATAATATTATCCATTCATATGAGTTTTCATTAGAAGTACCATTAATAGTAAGGATTATAATAACAATAGTAAAAAAATATCCATTAATTATATAGGTATCAATATGAATTGTCATATTCATTAGCATTGGTATTACCAACAACAATATATTGAATAATAATAATAATAATAATAATAGTAATAATAATAATAATAATAATCACAATAATAATGATGATAATAATGATAATAGTAACAACAACAATAACAGTCTAAGCAACACTAAAAATATATAACAAAAAGAAGAAAAAAAATAACTTTAATTTTCAATATTTGAAACCTAAGCCCACCTTTCGTGTCCTCTGGATTATCCTCAAATGAGATGTTACCCAGATGGAGAACAGCTGCAACGGTTGTGTAGATGGCTAGTCGCTCCTGGCTGGTGAGTCCAAGGTTACTCAGGGCCTTGTCCATGGCTGCAAAGTCTTTCACATCATCTAGCATGGGATCCTTCAGGGGTCCCTTCTTCTGATGGTTGCCACTCTTACGGTTTGCTGCCAAGGACTTTTCTGTGTCCTTGCCACAGAAGTACTGAGTGCAGCCCTTGCGGAGGTACTGGAACGTTTAGGGGATGAGAGATTAGTGTGTGATTTTATGTCCACTCCACAGGTGCCTATTTTTGATTTTGCATCTCAATATGTGATATAGAAAGAAGAAAAAAATTACATATATCAATTGTAATACAACTCACATTAAACTGATCTGGTGTCCCTAGTTTCAGCTGCTGCCTTAGCTGCTCAGGTGCACCAGCACAGAGCTGATAGAAAATGTGGTAGTTCCTTTCATGTGGCCCTTGAACCACAATCCTTGACTTCTCCAGCAGATAATGGGAGATGAACCCGCCCACAACTGAGTGTTTCTCATTAAAATGGATCTCAATGAACTTTCCAAAACGTGAACTATTGTTGTTTCTTGTTGTTTTTGCATTGCCAAAGGCCTCGAGTACAGGGTTGGCTGAAGGATAAAGAACGATTTTGCTTACAGATCATATAGGTAGGAAATAGAGAAAAAATTGTTCTAGCTTTCTTTAACTTATGGTGGTTCACATCTGAGAGGTATCAAGACCTTACACATTTTTCTTGTTATCTTATAAAAGATATTCTAGCCTCAACTTTCCTACTACACAATTTCAGTAACAGTCATTATAATCAGACGTAGTATTACCATGTTTCAGTAAACTTTGCAACTTCAGTTCAACATACTAAATAATTTCTCTTCCTTACATAATATATTATACAAAAGTTTTGCAGATAAAGCTATCAACCAAGAAAAAAAGTAAAACAAAGCCAAAAGTCTTCTAAATTTTGTGGATTGTAATACTTAAAAATAGAATGATTTTAGTGTCTATACATCAAATTGCATAGCAAGATCAAAATATACAAAAATGTAAAAAATGTTCAGCAAGAGGAAAAAAACAAAATCTATAAAGTCAGAAATGGTGATGGGACAACTAAATATCCTATCATGAAGATTACACTGACTAAAAATGCAATAAAAGTAACACTTGAACATGAAGTTTACAATATCCAAAATTAAACACAGGAACCTCTTACCATCCAAGATCTTCTGCTCCAGCTGTCCGAGCTTGGAACCCCATGACTCGCACAAGTAGCGCAGGATGTACTTGG
>NW_020869014.1:591070-608570 GCF_003789085.1 Penaeus vannamei | reverse complement strand
ACAAAGTTCACACATTAGCAAGCGCAACGCGTGCGCATGAGTGCTTGTGTGTGTGTGTGCGTGTATGTGCGTTTGTGTGCGTGCGCGTGGTGTGTGGTCTGACTGTTTTACCTGTAAATCTACCAGCCTGTCAATTATATTTCCTTACCTATAAATCTATCTACCCATCTACCCCCCCCCCCCCCCCCCCCCCCCCGACATGTCTTCCCGTCGCCCTCATTAGGAACAAGCTTTTTGGTCGCGATTTGCCATCTGGCTTCTTCCTTCCCCCGACTTGGGAGGGCGAACGGGAGACGGCGTCGGTCTGCTACACTGACTGACAGGGTGACTGGCTTTAGTAAGTAGACTGACTGACTGACTGACAGAGCAACTCGATTTGGTTAGTAGACCGACTGACTGACTGACAGAGAGACTGGATTTAGTTAGTAGACTGACAGAGCGACTCGATTTGTTAGTAGACCGACTGACTGACTGACAGAGAGACTGGATTTAGTTAGTAGAACCGACTGACAGAGAGACTGGCTTTAGTAGGTAGACTGACTACTGACTGAAAGAGCGACTCGAACATTTGGTTAGTAGACCGACTGACTGACTGAAAGGTGACTGGCTTTAGTTTAAGTAGTAGACTGACTGAATGACTGACAGAGCGACTAGGATTAATAATGTAAACTGACAGACCTGAACTGACTGACTCCGCTTTGCCTTCTCCCGCTGNGAGGGAAGATGAAGACCAACGCACAAGACCCCTATCGCCGTGTATGTGTGCCCAAGCGCGTAAAACTGTGTGCGTTTCCTGGCTTGGCTGAGCGTGCAGTACACCGAGGCTCGAACGCAGGTACTACTGACTAAATGAACACCTGGTCTTATGTACTGTACGCTTGATGTTTTTTTTACTTTTTCTTTCTTTTTTTTCTTCTCTTTGTCTTCCTCTTCTTTTTCGCTTCTTTTCGCACCCTTCCCTCCTTTCTCCCTTCCTCTCTTTTTCTCTCTCTTCCTTCCTCTCTCTATTTTACCATTCTCACTCTCTCCCCCTTTCGCCTATACGATGTTTTTTCTTTTCTACCGTTTCATCTCCCACTCCCTTTCCCTCTTCTCTTATTGTGCATTTTTAATGTTGTCTCTCTTTCCTTTTCTTTCTCTCCCCTTATTCGCCTCTTCTGTTATCGTCCCCTTCCACTTTTTTTTTCTTCCCCACTTGTCTGTTCCATTAGCTTTCTTCCTATTATTCCATCCTCCTCCCTTTCCGCTATTCTTATTTTTCATACCTTTGTTTTTTGCATCATCCTCTCTGTCAGCTTCCTCTCTCTCTCTCTCTCTCTCCCCCCCACCCTCTCTCTCTCCTCCTCCCTCCCTCTCTCTTTCCCCTCTTCTCTTTCTCCTCTCCCTCACACCCCTTTCTCTCCCCCTCCCTCCCTCTCCCCCCCCCCTCCTCTCCCCTCCTCCCCACCCTCCTCTCCGATGAACCATCCCTTCACCCACCCCCCCAGCCCTTCATTAGCACCCATCCCCCTCTCCCCTCCTTCCCACGCCCTTCTCCTTCTCCCTCTGTTTCCCGCCCGTGACACAAGGACGTCAAAGCCGCGTCACGGAGCTCGTAAACTGGCGGCGAAAGACCATAAGAGTCTCCCCCTCCTTGTCTCCCTGGGTGTCTCCCCCAGTGTCTCCCTCGTGTCTCCCCCGGTGTCTCCCTCGGTGTCTCTCCTCAGTGTCTCCCTCGGTGTCTCCCTCGGTATCTCTCCCCCGTGTCTCCCTCGGTGTCTCTCCTTTTTGATTTCCCCCTCTTCCTGTCTCTCTTCGTGACAAAGAGAGATGGCTATATATGTATAGACATATTTATAGGTATGGATATAAATATTTATCTATATATTTATATAGAGATAAAATATACATGAGACAGAGAGAGAGAGATAAATATATATATAGATAAATAGACCCACATATATTATATATATATTATGCATATATATATATATATATATATTATATATATAATATAGATATATTATCATATATATATATATAATTAATATATATATAGTGTGAAAGCCGTTAACCTGTGTCGTGTGTGTGTGGTGTGTTGTGTGTGTGTGTCGTGTGCTGGTGTGTTAAAGATAGTATAAAATATAAATATATTACATATAAGATATAAACTTTAACAACAGTAATTATATAAATAACAAATATATATGTATGATAAATATATAGAGTAGAGATAGAAATATATTGGATAACAAGATATATATGGATAGACCCGGGTGTAGTAGAATAGATACACATAGATTGGTAGCACTACACAGAGGAGAGAATAGAAAAACTAAACAACCGAAGACTCCAATGTTGCCAGAAACGCTAGTTCAACGGGGAAACTATGGACTATCCTCAAATCAGGCCAGGTATGCAGAGATACGAAAAAGAGAGAGAGAGGGGGGGGGGGGATGGAGTAGGAGGAGGAGGAGTTGGAGTGAGTTGAGAGGCAGATCGAGAGGAGGAGAGCATGAGCAGGAAAGAGAGAGGGAAAAGGAAGAACGAAGCGAATATGAAAGGACGAAGGATAAAAGGATAGAAGAAGGAAGATGTGCAGGCAAGCGGGCGCGTGTGAGGGGGGACGGAGAGTAAGGAGACGGTGAGGGGAGGCTACCTCCCACGATGGTTCCGTGAACAACGAAGGGCGCCAAACCGGACGAAGCTGGGCTTCTCCTCCTCCTTCTCTTTCTGTTTCTCCTTCCCTCCCTTTTCTTTCTCCTCCTCCTTCCTTCGTGTTTTCTTCTTGCCTCTCCTTTCCCTTTCCTTTCTCCTCCTCCGTTTCCATTTTCACTTCACCCCTCCCTCCTTTCCTTTTCCTTCTCCTCCCTCCACCTTTTTCCTTCTCCATCCTCCACTCCCTGTTTCCTTCTCCTCCTCCACCTTTTCCGTCTCCTCCTCCACCAGTCTTCTCTCTTAACTCTCCTTTTTCTCCTCCTTCTATCTCCACCCTTTCCTATTCTTCCTCCATTCCCTTTTCACACACCTTGCTCTCTCCTCTTAGTATCTCATTATATCCCTCTCTTTCTTTCGAACCAAAACCGCCACCACCACCTCTATCTTTCCTCTTTCGCATTTCTTCTTCTCCTCCTGTCAAAGATTACGACGAATCTCTCCCTCCTTCCTCTCCTTCCTTATTTCTCTCCGGCCCTCCTCCCCCCGTACCCCTCCCCTCCCACCTCCCTCTTTTGTTCTGATTTTGGACATCTGTATCGATGGAGGCAAAAAAGAGGGGAGGGAGAGAGAGGGAGAGAGAGAGAGAGGAGAGAGAGGAGAGAGAGAAGAGAGAGAGAGAGAGAGAGAGAGAGAGAGGAGAGAGAGAGAGAGGGAGAGAGAGAGGAGAGAGATAAGACGGAGAGAGAGAGAGAGAGAGGAGAAGAGAGGAGGAGAGAGAGAAGGAGAGGGAGGGAGCGGAGGAGATAGAGAGAAACGAGAGAGACAAGAATGAGATACAAACAATGAAACAACACACACAGAAAGAAGTAGAAAAGTAGAAACAGCACGAAACGTGGAAAGAGAGGACAAAAGAAACTAAAAAGATAGAAAGAGAAAGCAAGAGAAAGAGGAGGAAACAAGGCGGTGCGTTCTCCGCCAGGTTAAAATAAGTTCAGTTATGTAAATGGCAAAATCGATACTCCCCCCCCCCCAGCTGTCCGCTACTTCCCGCGGGAGGGGAAAGCAGGAAGGGGAAATACAAATTAGGGGCAGGAGTCAGACAGTAAGAGAAAGGGAAAGGGAGAGGGGAGGGGGGAGGGGGGGAGGGGGAGGTAGGGGACACGGGAGTGCAGGTGGAGGGGGGTGGGGGTAGGGGGTTAGAGGTAGGAGAGGGGGAGAATACAGGCTAAAGAGACAAGGGAGTGGGAGGGAGGGGGTTGGGGTACAGGGAGGGGGAAGGGTATGTGAGAGGGCGGGGGCAAGAGAGAGACAAGTTACATGCACGCATACATACAGACAGACACAATATTACATAAGTACACACAAACGCGGACACACGGCCAAAAGAAGAATCCGGCTCAAAAAAAAGAAGAAAAAAACAAACAAAACCAAAAGTCCTCACAAAAAGAAGACCGAAAACAAACAAAAGGGAAACATAGAGAAAACCAGAAAAAAAAGGGAAATAGGAGCATGGAGAGAAAAGGGGGATGGAGAGGGGAAGAGAGTAGGAATGGAGTACGGGCCAGGAAAAGAGAGGGATGGGGGGGCGGAGAGGGGGGGGGAAGGGGAGAGGGGGGGGGGGAAGGGAAGAAAGGAAAAACATCCCGTCAGATAACATCGATTGTCCTGCAGCGGTAAGATAATTACCAATCATTGTCCGGCTTCCACACCCTCGACAGGGATGGAAAACAAACGAAGCCGAATAAATGAACAACCGATGCAAACACACGGAGGAGAAGCGAATGGGAGAGGCACGATCGACGATGATAATAGATAATACGGGAAAATGATGATGATGACAGTTATAGTAGCAGTAGTGATAGTGTATGATAATCAATGATCAATAATAATAATAATAATAATAATAATAATAATAATAATAATAATATAAAATAACGATAATAATAATAATAATGATAATGATAATAATAATAATAATAATAATAATAATAATAATAATAATAATAATAATAATAATAATAATAATAATAATAATGATAATAAATAATTTAATAATATAATAATGGTAATGGAAATAATAACAACAACGACAAGTAATAATAGTAATGAAACAATAATACAACAACAAACAACAACAACAACAACAACAATAATAATAATAATAATAATAAAACAATAACCAATAACATCAATAACAAAACAATAACAAAGATAACAACCTTCGTATCATTAATAACGACATAAGCATACAGTCGCAGGCCACGCCACCTTTGATTGCAGGCGGGAATGCACGGACAGCATGCGATGAGGCCACCTTTCAACATAGACAAGCAATATTTGCTTAAGACGCTCGTGGTATTTAAATGGAATACCAGATGCCAATTCATTCCCACATTCAGAATAACTTGAGTTAAGCAAAGGCAGATTTCTACAGACCAAGCAATTTGTTCGGTCGCCAGTATGCTTTGTTCTCTTTTATGAAATTAGGATGTGCATTAAGTTCAGTGCCCTATGATCTGACTAAATACGTATGACTCTCCATAAGCGCATCTCCTGTATCTGCGTTTTCCCTTTTTTTTGAATTAGGCTTTTCCGATGGACTCCATATATGTAATTCAGATTATTAATATAACCCACTCTGACTCAACCCAATATATAAATATATATAAATGACTAATAATACTGTGATTAGTATTTATCAATATATATATACTGTGCTTCTCATATTATATATTATAAAATAAACGACTATAACTACGTTTACCTTGTTTCTCTCTCTCTATTTATCGCTCTATATATAAGTTACTATAGTATTCTGTCTCGTTTTTATAAGTATCTATATTATAATTATAATTTATTATATTTGGTATATATATATATATAGTATGTATTAGATTATTATATTATAAACTATAATATATTATATAATATATATAAAATATAACTCAATATATTTAGTATATTTATATATAATATAATTATATATGTATATTATTAAATATATAGTATATATAAATGGTTTAATATATATATAAATATAAATAAATAAAATATATATATGTTATATTAAATATATAGTATATATATGTATTTTTTATAATAAAGAAGTATAATGAGCATACGATATATAGTGATATATATATATAATATACTATAATATATATATGATATTATATATACTATATATATGTATGCTACTATACCTAATAAGTAATATATAATATGATAATATATTATTAATATATATATATATAATAAATATAAATATAATATATGTATATACAATGAATATGTATCATACTATATATAATATATATATATATACAGTAAGTTAATATAGGNTCTAATAATAATAATAGTCACTTATATATCAAAAGCTAATGATAATAATCTCAACTCTTAAAACCAAACTCAACTATGTCTCACCAATAAATGAAGTAAAGTCCATAATTATCCCTAGTGCTTATTTTCACAGTCTACTCCACCCCTCTAGAAATTATCTAATATTCATGAAAGATTAGTAACAGATAGTTGATAAACTAAGAGCGTTGAGACACAGAACAACTTATATTTGTGGTATTGCCTGTGATAAACATTGTCAGGAGTATATGATATCATACATAGTGTACCTTTGAAGTGTATGCATATAAAACTTTTTACGATATTATTTCCCTTTCATCATCACATCAGATTAAAGAGTATATATAGCCTCAAGTCTCTTCTTGAGAGATAAGAGTGAAATGTCGCGTTACACGCCACAAACACTATTAGTTGAAATATTATAAATAACCACTATACAAAGTGTGAAGCGCTTGCATAATTACCGACAGAGAACATTCCATAGCATGAAAAGATATAATTCCTAATTGCTAATGATTGATTGGGAGGCGAATTGCACAACTACACAAATTTTTTATGATTTACAATGCACTTAATAGACAATTCTTATTTTACATTATTTTATGAAATAGAATCGGTAGTTAAGTGATGTAATCTCTAATGAACATTATATAATAACATATTACACAACAAGACTAAAGACACTTATTTTAAACAAAATATATATAATCAGAAACCATAATGCGACATTACAACTGATGAGATTAAATTATTATATTGCTTTCCAGCGTTACAGAAAAATTTCGAATTCCTTTCTACACACATAAGATAAAAGGTACACCTGCAGCATACATCATTCGGACAACTATATATAGTGCAAATGGCAGTCCACTATATAACCAATACATTAATAAAACCTAAATATCAATGTATATAGTTATAAGTTTCAATAAATTAATAGTCTAATTACTCTTGTGTGTGATGTGTGTCTTTCTATTTCAGGAGCCGAATTATTAAGAATATATAAGTTTGGCTACCAGTATATCACAGAGGCTGAGTATCACACTACTTTGCTTCGAGACGGACACGAGTACAGAGAACATATAGACAAAATATTTATTTCTATATTAGATATGTGTCGAGAGAACTTATTATTGACTTTCTATTTACATTATATAATCACCCAAAAGTTTTTTTTCCTCTTACTAAATGCAATGTTTGAAAAAGAAGTTTTCACTAAGCCTAATCTGAGCTAATACCAACATCAAACTGAGATTACGGAAAGGAGGAGGGGTTGGGCAAAAATGATGATAGTGAGTGTGGTGCTCCACGACAGTTTAATGGGTATAAGATCAAAGCAGACTTCTGCCAATACCCTACATGCCCAAGAAGGCGGTGGGTATGTGGCAAATATACAGTAAGTCAGGCTGCTTCACCACCTTTTTCATACCAAGATGATCAGCAAAAACCACCCTCTTAAAAACCCTCAAAGGGGTAAAAAGAAAATAGGAGGATAAGATAAAACAAAGAAAAAGAAGAAGAAAAAAATAATTATTTTTTCTAAACAACTTACTTAAGAAATGCCAAGCCAAGAACTTGAGCGACACCATTCGATTATGCGACATGTGGAAGAGGTGGACTGTGTCTATCAGCTGACTCATTGGCACTGTCATGTTGATCACCCTGGAGGAAAAAGCAAAATTTTGACAATAAAAAAAAAGGGAAGAGAAGAAGAAAAAAGTGTGATTTCAGTTAAAAACTGATTTTTTGTTTTCTAAACATGGAAATAAGAAATTATGATATTGATAAAAAGTATGTATCAGCTCAAATAGAATTAGCTAAATAATAAAAAACACATTCAATAATACATGGAGTCATAGGCTAAAAAGCCTTGCAACCTTCTATAAAATTACTCTTCTTTTAAAAAAGTAAAAGAAAGAAAAAAAAACATAGTTTTTTATATAAAGTCCATATAAAGTGACAACCTACAAATTTTTCTTAGATTTAGTAATTCATAGCAGTTTGCTCATGTGAACTTGCTTAACTTAAAATCTGTTTTTAGGATAATAAAATCCAAAATACATAATACAAATAAACAATCCTATGGCAGTTCATTTATATTGTAATGCCCAAACCAATAAATTGACAATGAACAGACATGTGATCAGAAAACATGAAAACAAGCAAATCTACATTGACAGCACAGCTTCATTGACATCAAAGTTTCATAAGTACACCATTTATCCTCTGGACCAATCCACAGACCACCCACCTGAAGTCATTCTTGAGGCCGTGTCCCACAAACTTAACACCCTTGTCCACCAGGTATCTCAATTTCACGTAGGTACTCTTCAAGGTGGTCAAGTGTTTTTGAGAGAAGTTGGCATCCAAGTCTCCTGGTTTGATGCCCGAGAACTGGGTCAGGTAGTCCACAACCTGCTCTTGTGTTGATATATAATCGTCCAGGAATGGGGTACCTTCCAGGGGTCCTTGTCTGGAGTGGTTAGGGAAAGGGGTGCAAAATGAGAGTAGTTTATTCTATTGATTATATTTTAAAATGATAATCTACTTAATGTCTATATAGTCAGGCATAGACATTCTGTGAAATGAAACACTTTGAGAATTAGAGATTGTGTACTTACCATACTATATAGCTATATAGAATGCTGGATTATAACTTTGTTCACTAAGTAACACTGGTTTTTATAGCATCTAAGAGTTATGATGTACTTCATAGTAATATTTCCAGACCTATACTACAAGATACATGAGATTGATAGATGCCACAGTTATAAATGTGATTCATTACTAATAATGAATCACATGAGTCTTAAAAAACACACGGCAACCTAACACACTTCTTCATTTTTGAGCTTAAAGTGTGATCAAAATGCACAACCATACCCTCGTATGCAAGTGATTCTTGCAACCGATTTATGTGAAGGTTTGATGGTAGTCCGTGTGCCATCACTACGTATCTCTGCTTCCTCTTGGTGAAGGTTCACAAACTCTGCATCCATAGCCACCAAATCACCTACATCATGAGGGAATAACATTAGTCTATGAATAATATCAACTGTTCAGAGCTGTTTATGATTTCTAATGTTTCATTCTACTTTTCTACATACTTTCTTCTTCTTCTTCTTCTTCTTAGAGAGAGAGAGAGAGAGAGAGAGAGAGAGAGAGAGAGAGGAGAGAGAGAGAGAGAGAGAGAGAGAGGAGAGAAGAGAGAGGAAGAGAGAGAGAGAGAGAGAGAGAGAGAGACCCGAGAGAGGGAGAGCGAGAGGGAGAGGGAGAGGGAGAGGGAGAGGGAGAGGGAGAGGGAGGGGGGAAGGAGGGAGGGGAGGGAGGGGAGGGGGGAGGAGGGAGGGAGGGAGGGAGGGAGAGGGAGGAGGAGGGAGAGGGAGAGGGAGGGAGGGAGAGGGAGAGGGAGAGGGGAGAGGGAGAGGGAGAGAAAGAGAAAAAAGAAAGAGAGAAAAGAGAAAAGAAGGAGAGAAGAGAACAGGAGAGAGAAGAGAGAAAGAGAAGAGAGAGAAGGAGAGAGAGAGGAGAGAGAGAGAGAATCGAGGAGAGAGAGAGAGAGAGACAGAGAGAGAAGAGAGAGAACAGGAGAGAGGAGAGAGAGGAGAGGGAGGAGAGAGAGGAGAAAGAGACGAGCAGGACGAGAGATGAATGAGAGCGAGAGAGAGAGAGAGAGCAGGACGAGAAGGGAAGAGACGAAGAGAGAGGAGAGAGAGAGAGAGAGGAGGAGGGCCAGTCATGAGAGAGAGAGAGTATTGTTATCACAATGCCACGACGGGAGACCGTTTTAACGGTTACTAAGCAGAGAGATGATAAAGCTTGCCAAGAGAAGAGTATATGAAGAGATCAGCACGGAGATGGAGAGGAAGATATCATGAGTATCATCGACAGAGACTAGGAGAGGTAATCGCAATTATCGATGGTATTGAGGAGGAGAACAGATGCGACGAGACCAGAAGATCGCACTGAGGAAGCCAACAAAGACCGTATGAAATGTATCGATGAGATGAGATAGAAAGAGAAGAAGCTAATGAGGAGAGATATAAGAGAAACATAAAGAGAAAATAGAGCATAGCGTACATAGAGCAGAGAGAAAACAGACTGTACGTAGACGAATGTATGCAGCAGAACACCTAGCATCGTAGAGTACGAGAGTGATGAAGATTTCTCGTATTGAGAATACGAATTCAGAGAGCGAGGTAGATCCTCTCATCTCTTTTCGCGTGACTACCTCGCTATGTTAGTATGTATATATATCCACCGTCTTCTCACTCACTCCTCTCACTCTCACTCTCGACTCTCTCCTCAGTCAAAAGTGCTGACCCCACTATCCTCCTCTCTTCCCCTGACCTTCACGGCTTTCTCCCTGCCTCATACGAGATTCTGAGCAGTTCCATCACTAGGTCTCACTGGCCTATAACTGCAGTATTCTGATACAGCGCCAAGGCAGTCCTGGCTCCTCCAATGCTTGTCGTGAGTTACACTCTGATCCTGAGTTCTGTAGGAAACATGAGGTACTGAATTTAATACCTTTCGCCTCAGACCAGAGTGCAGAGAAGTAGGTAATCTTGATACATTATAGATCTGTCAAAATACAAGATGTAATATATGTTGTGAATAACACGATATAATCATATAAATCCGTTTTATAATCTTTAATTTGAAAAGCCTTATCATAATCTGTACAAACCATTGTTCTATTATAAGTATAAACCTGTATAATACATTTTAACTGCCTATCACGTGATAATTATCATTGCAATTTCTGTGCATTAGAAAACTATTACAATCTCTCCCCCCATTTCCCCCACCCCGTCCTTCCCACCTCTACGACAACAAGTACTCTCTCAATCCTCCTCACACTCGTTTCTCTCTCTTCTCTCTCTGCTACATCACTCCTCCTCTCTCTTTATACTTCCTCATTTCTGCATTTCAGTCTCTGCGTCTCATCATCTCTCCTATCTTCTCGTACATCTCATCTCCTCTACTCTGTGCTCTCTCTTCTGCCCACTCTCCCATAACTCTCTCCTACTCTCATGCTCATCTCTCTCTGATCCTCATCTTCGACTCTCTCAATACTTGAGAGAACGGTCGTGCTCCTGCTAGGACTGCCTCTCTCTCTCTATTACCATCTGCTCACTTGCTCTCTACTCTCTTTATCCTGCTCTCTCTCAATCTCATGTCCAGTCTTCGTCTTACTGCTGGCTCTCATCTCTCTCTAGCTTCTCATCATCGTTCCTAACTCCTCCTACTGTCTCCCATCTCTAGAGTGTCATCTCTCTCGTCTCTTGACTCTCCTGCTGACTCCATCATCTCTCTCTCTTTTACCATCTCTCTCTCTTCTCCTCTCTCTCTTTCTCTTCTCTCCTCTCAATCTTCATCCTTACTCCAATATTACACATTCTTTTCTCTTCCTCCCTCTCCCTTCGCCTCACCTTCCCTTCGTCCCTATACCTACTTCTCACCACCCTCCCCCCTCTGCGCCTACTCCCTCCACTCATCCCCTCCATCGCTCCCACTACCTCCCCGCTGCCCACCCTCTCTCCTCTCTCTACCCTGCTATCCCCTCTCACCTCTCCTCTCCCTCTCCCTCCTCCCTCTCACTCCATCTCTCTCTCTCTCTCTCTCACTCTGCTAGACTGCTTGCTCACTCTCATACGTGCGCTCTTGCTCTGCTCATCTCTCTCTCTCTCTCATCTCTCTAACTCTCTATCTCGTGCCTACGTATCATACTTTTGTCATCGTTCTTATTATACGATACAGATGAAGATCATAACCATGCGATGAGAGCATTAGATTAAATAGCATTAGTACAAGCAAATTGTAACAATTAGTATAGTGAATAATTGATCAATACAACTACTAGCGAGAGACTCACTAGACATTGCACAAGGTCGAAGGAACAATGTATAGAGTGAGTAAAACTAAACATAACAATAAGAGACACTCGAAGTTATGTCCAGAAAAAAAAAAAACTGCTCAATGCGAATGCGTTCACGCGTTGATGTGTCGTGCATCAGAGTGCATAGAGAACGTATTTCGTTAGTAGACTTCCATCAGTCAATAGGTAAGACCAACCGATGGTATAGCGGTATACAGTGACGGTCACACAGAGCCAACTCCGAGTTCAATTCACCGCTTCAACCATATATATCTCTATCTAGTGCACGAGAATATGCACTATGCCAATGACGAATGAGCTTAATGAGATTGATAGAACAGGTAATCTTAGCAATCTGTTTAATAATCTCTATAAAGAGTGACAAGACATGTGGTAAGGTAGTTGCTCACACGGTATCATGTGATTTAATAATAAATAGAAGAGATTATTCTCAAACTGCTCGAGAAGTATTCATGCACTTTTAGTCGTTTAATTTGAATCGAGCGAGTAGTGCCCATAAACACAATATATGTGAGGCATACATCATACACAATGTGTGCTAAACGATGCTCATCTGATAAATATAGTATACGAGCTCGTAGAAGAATAATATATATTCTACTAATGAATTATTATCGATAAGCTCGTTGACGATCACTATAAACACAAACATATTGTTATTTTTTACGATGAACACAACACACTCTAAATCGCCCACAGCTATATGTCACAATATATAAGTCTTATCATAGGTAATTTTATTTATTTTATTTTTTCTTTATTTGATTTTCTATTTTTTTTTACTTTTATTTCTTATCTATCATTATTTTTTTTCATTATTATATTTTATCTATATATATCTTTGTATCTTCTATATATGTTTATCTTATTTTCTTTCTATATATTTTATGTCTTTATATCTAATTTATATATTTTATCCATCCTATTCTTATTATATTATATTATTCTTTTATTCTATTTTGTTTGTGTTTATTTCAGCTACAGAATACATCTATCTTCGAGAGTTGCTCACACAAGTGTTTATTTCACAGCGAATGCGAGTACTTATGTCGTGTACGGATACACATAGATCATAAGTAGATTAATCAATATTTCTAAAAATTCTCATAATCACAAATAAGAAGGAGAAATATAATCTACTATCTCATATGAATTTATTCCACAATTTCCCTAAACAACGTCGCATGAACAAGGAAAACCACCCTGTAAGGTACCCAATTCGCTCAGGCTCGACTCCTACATACTCATACAAACACAAGCATCATGTACTCAGAGAAACCATGTTCACACTGAAAACACCTATTATTCTCTGGGAGCAGTTTAGAATCCGACTGCGACGAAGGATTCTATATTGGTATAGAATCCACACCTCTAACTCTACAAAGAGAGCACTTTTGCACCACTTATATAACGCTCATGCAATAAAGCCTAGCGTATGACAATTGAGATAATCTAGTGTGGACAAGAGTGTGCAACTGCTTCACCACCTTCAACTCTCATAAGTTATGTGGATACGAGCCTCAAGAATGCACTTACCTCTGTAGTGGATAAACGCGCTTCAAGATGGTAGAAAGAATTAATGTGCGCAAAAGACATAAAAAGATAGAGAGGAAGAAAAAAAAATAATGTTAACTTTTATCTAGAACCACATCTTAATAGAAGATAGATATCTCACTGAAGCACGAAGACTGTTGCTGTACGACACTGGATCACACTAATCCTTCATTGTCTATCATATGTGTCTAGAGAGTAAGCAGTATCTGACTCGTAGTGTGTAGTTCACATATCTTGATTGGTTTGGTGCAAATTGGATATGACAATCAAATCCAGTGCGATGTGAGTACTTGTACTCATGTTGTATAGATATCTATAATAGAGAGAGAGAGTAGGCGAGGAAATCTATTTATTTGTACTACACACACAGATGTATATAAAGGCAAGTTAACATAGAAGAGCAAAACTACTGAGTAATAATGTAAAAATTGATAGTGGTCACTATTGATATTGCTACTATATAATAAACAGCTATATTTTTCTGTTTTCCCATATACTTTCAGAAGAGATAAATGATAAAATATTATGATAATAAGGTGCAGCTATTTAAGAACCAGATTACATTATTAAGCTATGTATCGAGATGTCAATATTATAGAATAATTATAGCTTTGACACGACTGAACACATTCAAAATTACTATATCTATGTGGAATCAAATAGTTCCAATATAGGCTATATAAAAGCCTCATGCTAACCCTATAATAGAGTTACTCACTTTAGTTTAAAAAGAGACAAAGAAATACATAAAAAAGTTTTAACATGAAATACACACTTGGTCCTCCAACTATAAGTCACTATCTCTCTCACTCTATAATTTTTACTTGTCCAATAAATTCAGTGCTTCATGCTTGCACCACTCGTGATAGCTTACAATCTTATCAACTTAGACTAAAAATGCCCAATGCAGTCTAAGTAGATATAACAACGAAATCACCTCTTCCACATGCGCATAATCGCATCTAGGTGTCGCTCAAGTTCTTGCTTGGCATTTCTTTAAGTAAGTTGTTTAGAAAAAAATTATTTTTTTCTTCTTCTTTTTCTTTGGTTTTTCTATTTTCTACAACCTTTGAGGGTTTTTAAGAGGTGGTTGCTGATCATTTGTTGAAGGTGGTGAAGCAGATCAATTATGTAATGATTTGCATACCCAAGCTTCTTGCATGAGGGTATTGAGAAGTCCGTTTGATTATTCATTAAACTTCGTGGAGCACAAACCACTATCATATTTTTGCATTTTTGTAAGCTTTGTGTTGGTAGCTGGCCGGAAATTTTACATTTAGAACTAGTGATTTCTAATTAATCATATATTTCCTCCTATTACAGAATATTTGTTTGTTTATGTCCACAACAAAAGTGTTATTAACTGTAGCCCTAGAACTTGGTGCCATGCACAAGAGATTGTTAATAGACTTATAATTGTAGTAGGATGGTAGTTTTATTAGTTTTCCTTTTCTTGTGTGGAAAGGAATGAGAATTCTGTGGAACAGAATATCCACAGTTTTGTCAATATGTCCTGATAAAATATGATAGTGCTAGTGTAATATATGTTCATGGATAAATATGAACTTATAAATATGAAATAGTTTATAGTACTGGTGTCATGAAAATTGTGTGATGTGCACCCCCAAAAAATTAGAATTACTTTCTGCAGTGTCCATTGCCTTGCACACTTGTATACTCATATTTTTGGCACTCAGTTAAAGCAAAGGCATTACTTCTGAAATGTTAATAATTCTTTATTTATTCATGTACTTTGTAGATATTATCTGAATGTTTTTGCCTTACAATAAGAGTTCTGTTTATGTTTGGTATCACTTCTGTTACTTCTTCATGAATAAGATAGGGTACTGGATAACAGGATGGCTCTTCAGGGGCAAGTTACTACAGGTTTAACATTGCTGATGAAGCTATAAGAATAGTTTCATGAGCTTGGCAAGAAACCAGGGAGATTTGCCTTTGCAATGTTTTTTTCCTTCTTCTTCTTCTTTCTTTTGTTTGTTCTCTCTATTTCCTGCTTGTGCAATGTAGTGATCCTAGGGTATATGACAATTATTCATTACAATGTATAGTGTCATGATAATCACAAGTTCATCCATTTATGTTTTTCCACTGATGAAAATGACATGGACAAAATGTTGATACTGCACAATAGAGTTAAGGTATCTGCTTACCTAGCAAACATATTTACAGCCTCTTCAGTGGGAGGATTATGGAGATGATCAGCATCATCATTAAGAATATTACCATTAGGAGTGCTTGTGTCATCCATCTGTGTCAGATGGAAATACTTCATCCTCAATCACATTAGGGAGATGTGCTGACTTCCTTAGTGCAGCAACATCAATCATGTTAACATTACATCAGCTAGGCAGGTTTTGCAGTGTTACATATCACCTTTAGCTCCATAGCAAGCTGACTAATTTCAGTGCGGTATATTTCATAGCATGTATAAGACATCTACGGTGAATACCATTTATTTAGCAAGGATGGTGTTTTGCTGATGGGGTTATGGAGATGGCAAGCACGTTGGAGGTGTCAGTTGAGTGATGGACCGATGCTATCATTTGTTAAGGTGTTGCGGCTTGTCATACTTGTTGACTAACGGTAATGTCAAGCACACCATCTACAGGATTGACATGGGAAGAGATTGTATAGTTTCTAAATGCACAGAAATTGCAATGATAATTTCACTGATAGGCAGTAATGTATTATACAGGTTATAACTTATAATAGAACAATGGATTTGTACAGATTATGATAAGGCTTTTCATAAAGATTATAACAACGGATTTATACTGATTATATCGTAGTTATTCACAACATATAGTACATCTTGTATTTTGACAGATTATAACTGTATGAAGATTACCCTCCTCCTCACTCTTGGTCTGACCCAAAGATATTAATTCAGTACCTTCATGTTTCCTACAGAACTCAAGATCCAGAGTGTAACTCACGACAGCATTGAGGACGCCAGGACTGCCCTTGCGCTGTATCAGAAATACTGCCAGTTAAAGGCCAGTGGAGACCTAGTGATGGAACTGCAGAATCTCTATGAGGCGGGGAAGAAAGCCCAGTGGAAGGTCCCCGGGGAAGAAGAGGAGGAGTGAGTGGGGTCACACTTTCTTGTTCAGCTGGAAGAGGTGTCAGAACCACACCATTGTGATCTCCGAAAGTCAGTAAATGCCGATGATGCAAAGAGAAATTATATGTACAAAGCTGTAGGGTTGCGATAACCTGCTGAGGTGGGATGTGCAAGGAGCTAGTTATTTTATTTTTTTTATTTATTACTTTTTTATAACAAATTTTAAGGTTTTGGTTCCCAGGATATGTCGGCAAAGTACCCGGCACAGAGAATGGATTAAGCCCCAGTTGTCGATGAATGATATACCTCACTGATCTCAATTTTGCAAGTTACATTTACGTGACCGTTAAAAAAGGCGAGTGATATGATAACAATACTCTCCCCCCCCCCCCCTCCCCTTTTATTGATATATTTCAGAATTATATACTCTCTCAACTTGATTTTAAGAGGAAAGAAACGTTGTTGAAAAAAGAAAAGAAAGTAAAAAGTCCAGAAGATCTAATCAAAATTTTCTAAACAGTCTTTTGGAACAGATAATTCAGCCTCTGTGATGTTTTACACTTTTTTTTCAATTTCTTGAAAGAAAGACAATAAATAACATTTATTGAACACTAATACCTATTTTTTTATTAATGTTTTTGGCTGCCATACCAGTGTGTCGAAAAGTGCTGCAGGTGTATTTAACTGATGTTTTAACAAAATCATTTTTGAATGTGCATGTTTTTTTTTTTAATATAGTGTTTTCTTTTTGTTATGTTTTTATAAATCATCCTAACCGTTTATTCATATATATTTTTATAGAAAGAAAATGTTATCACGGCATTATGTACTTGAAGTTGTGTAATATAGGAGGTTATGGTTTTATAATATTTGAATAAAAGGTAGGGCTTTAAAGGAATTTTCATTTTCCAAAAACTTGTAAATTTAAAAGAGAAAGGGAATGAAATATGTTTATGACACTT
>NW_020869014.1:581070-588570 GCF_003789085.1 Penaeus vannamei | reverse complement strand
CCGGGCCAGTTCGCCTGCACTTAAGCCAAGCACGCGTGGCCAAAGTTCTTCCACTACTAATGCGGAGCCTCATTGCCAAACACGGCCTTGCACCTCCATGATTAATGGAAGAGACACCATGTCATCATTGTCACTACAGCGAGACATCACAGCAACACCCGGATGTGGCTGAAAGGTGCTGGCAGGGAATCGCCAATGACGACTTTATCACCGATGACTGCTGTTTTCCCGCAAAGGGAGGTGTTCGTGGGGCCACAGACGCACATGCGCAGGTGAAACATAATGCGCACTCACACCCAGGAACACTTCTGCTCGCACACGTCGGCGCGCGCGTGCGTGTGTGTGTTACGTATTTGTGTGTTGTACAGTAGTATGAGGCAAGGTCTACATAAGTACTTGTATAGACCTTGGTAAGAGGTACATGAGTAGTAGACTTACAATTAACTTACCAGAACATAATACAAAATTAACTGCGCACGTAACATCGTACTATAGACATCAATTTCCTTTAGACATAATGCTCAGAACAATAGAAATATAATGAAACCACAAACAGTCATTAAGATCATAGAAGCGTCTCGAAAAGTTTATTTTTCGAAACAGTCGGCGTATGAACCGACTCCCCGTCCTGATATTAACAAGGAAACACATAGATCATTATGGATGTAAAACGAAATAGAATCAGTGAGTATATATGCTGAGGGAAGGAAGAATCAAAAGGAACAGAGGTTTCTCAAGTCAGAATAAGTGATATGAACCCCTTGGCATTGACGCTGAGCAAATAGCATAAAAGGAAAATGTGGACTTTGTTAGAATGACGATGAAAAAAAGTCTTACTTGTCACAGTAATGAATTAAAAAGATGAAAAATATTTGTTTGGAAAAGTTTTCAGTACATTAAGGATAATATATTTGCACCTGAGTTTTGAAGGCCTGTGGAAATGTCACTACATCAATCGATCATGATAAAAAAGAAAATAAAAGAATATGATATCACAAAGACTTGAATAAAAAGCAATTGGAGAATAACCGATGATACAATGATACAAAAAGATTGATTGGGTAACGATTGTCATTTGTCGAATAGTGTGCTCTTGGCCTATAAAAGCTTTGATACTGTCGATAAAAAAAAAAATAACGAGGTAAAAGTTGGTATGACTGGAATGTCTTTTGACTTTATTCTCACTACTTTTTGATGTTACGGAGTAAAAGACAAAAAAGGGGAATTCAATTTTTCCGATATTAGTGAGAGAAAGGTAATGTAATAACGTAGCCCCCCAATATTTGGAATAAATGCATGCTATGCTTGGTATCTCTTGTGTTATTCACTATACTTAATATAGTAATTTATTCTGAATTGCATGTAGGCACGAAAGAGGATGAAATAGTAATAAAAGTAACGATAACAGCAATCAAAAGCTTCTACTGAAGATAAAAGATGAAGTTGACATGTATCACGTCAAGAAATAGCTTCAAAGCGCGAGTGATTAACCTATATCCTTTTTAGGTTAGCTTCAACCGAACCGCTTTTTCTTGTCTTTCGTAACTCTGCAGTGTTTTTTTTTTCTGTATCATATTGCATCGTCTGTGTTTACGTCTAGATGGCATGGACACTATGAAGAAAGGATCGAAATAGAAGGACAGATTTATTCTCTCGGTAATTTGTGCTTCTTTTAGCCATTTTTGTCTTTCTTTTCTTTTCTTCTTTTTTACTACGTCTTCTCGGCTTCATTATTAGCTAAGTAAATCCGCTTGTCTGAACGATCTGATCAGATATATGTCAAGGATGTCTTTTACGGAATCCAATGTCCTGCGATGCTTTAAATATACTCTAATGATGTTTGTTGAACCTGTTTATATATCCACATTTTACATCCCTGATCCCTTCGTGCCTTCCTTATGCAGTAAAAAAATAGAATATTCAGTTGTTCAGATAATCACGTACAACCAATTAACCACGAAAACGGTATCCATATTAGAGAAATATATATAAACAACTTTTTAAAATTCCATGACCACGATTTCCTCTGTCCGTTGAGGAGCTGCTGAGACCGAAGAGGATCCCCGCACCCTGGTGAGGAATCTCACAGTATGGCGAGGACCTCTTAACATAAGTTATGCGCCGCTCCCGGTGACATAAGGTCCGACTGGATTCTGACAAGGTCTCGGAAGCTTCTGGTCTTCAGCAGATGTCAGCACGTCAGCGAGGATGTCAGAACCTCGGCGTCGGGCTGCCTTTGATGTCATGCCTACGATCCCGCCTCATTCCGGGCTCTACGAACACCCGATCTCGTGGATGCCGTTGCCCCGTCTTTGTCCCCCGCGGGTCGGCGAGGGAGAGGAAACCACCGCTGCCTCTCCCTCACTTTCCCCCCAAAAAACACACCGAAGTCTCCCCAATTCGTAATGAACACGAGAAACGCGACCGGTTTGGCCTCGCACCGAAGTCCGCCACGCACGCATTCGGAGACGGGGCGCGGGACCTGATCCATAATACATGTTAGAGGCTGATCGCATTTGCATTCAATGGTCGCGATGCAGTCTTCCTTCGGATCGACGGTGAGGCTGTCAGTGCTTCAATATCTCTCTTCTTTATCGCCAATACTAATTTAGGGTTTAACAGTTATTCAGATTAATGATTCTGATATCATGTAAATTTTTCGATGGCACAGGAATTAATGTACGGACTTACAAGATGGCAGCCATTTTAATTGGGTTTATTGTGTATGTATATATATATATTTCTGATCATGGGAAGAAAAGAGCATTATCTTCTAGAATATCGTAATGTCGAACCATTACACGTAATATTCATCCATACTACAATCACGCTCTCTCTCTCTCTCTCTCTCTCTCTCTCTCTCTCTCTCTCTCTCTCTCTCTCTCTCTCTCTCTCTCTCTCTCTCTCTCTCTCTCTCTCTCTCTCTCTCTCTCTCTCTCTCTCTCTCTCTCTCTCTCTCTCTATTATATATATATATATATATATATATATATATATGTAATCTTGTGCCATCATTCTCGACTCCCGTGTCACCCTTCGTAGCTCATTCCGTTGCGCAACTGTCGGACTTTCTGTTGCATGTTGCGCGCTGAATCATCTCTGCAACGACATATTCCGCTGTCTCATTTCATGCTCTGTCTTCTCCTTCCCTTCATCTCCTCACCTTCACTTCATCCTCTGTCGTTCCATTTATTCATTTTTGTCGTTATTCCTCATTTCTTGGCTTTCCAAACATTTTTTTTATCATTTTTTCTCATCTCCTTTCGGTTCTGTCTTTCCATTTATCTCATTACTTCACTAATCGTCTCTTCCATTCATCTTCTTACTTCATTAACTGTCTTCATCTTTAAGTCATCACCTCATCAAAGGCCTTCTCATTCACCTCATCAGATTTTTCTTTCACCTCATCATTCATTCATCTCCTCACACTTTTTTCATTCACTTCATTACCTTTTTCATTCACCTCATCACTTTTTTCATTCACCTCACTACTCTTATCATCACCATTTTCATTCATCTCACATTTTTTCATTCACATCATCACTTTTTTAATTCACTTCACCTTTTTCATTCATCACTTTTTTTCTTTCACCTCATCACATATTTTTATTCACCTCTCACATATTTTTATTCACTTCATCACTTATTTTCATTCACCTCATCACATTTTTTCATTCACCTCATCACTTTTTTCATTCACCTCATCACCATTCATCAGATTTTGCATTCACTTCATCACTTTTCATTCACCTCGTCACTTTTTTCTTTCACCTCATCACCTTTTTCATCTCACACTTTTTTTCACCTTTCATTCACATTCATTCACCTCATTACCTTCATTCATCTCACACTTTTTCATTCACCTCGTCACTTTTTTTCTTTCACCTCATTTTCATTCACTTCATCACCTTTTTCATTCACTTCATTACCTTTTTCATTCACTTCATTTTTTCATTCACCTCATACCTTTTTCATTCACTTCATCACCTTTTTCATTCACATCATCACTTTTTTAATTCACTTCACCTTTTTCATTCATCACCTTTTTCATTCATTCATCACTTTTTCTTTCACTTCATCACCTTTTCATTCACTTCATTTTTCATTCACCTCATCACTTTTTTTTCACCTCATCACTCTTTCATTCACTTCATTACCTTTTTCATTCACCTCATCACTTTTTTTTTCTTTCACCTCATCACTTTTTCATTCACTTCATTCACCCTTTCATCACTTTCATTCACTTCATACCTTTTTCATTCACTTCATCACCTTTTTTTCTTTCACCTCATCACCACCAAAATAAAAATATTCTGACATCATCAACATCACCAACTCTTCCTTTCACCTCATCACCTCATTCACCTCATCACCTACTTTCCTTATTTTTTTTTTTTATTCCATTGGCTTTCCTTTCACTTCATTACCATAAACTCATCACCTGTTTCATCATCATTACCTCATCACCGTCATCATTCGCTAGATCATCTTCATAACTCATTTTCTTAACATAAAAAAAAGAAAAAAAATATTCCGTAGTATTGTGCGGTTTCATTATAAATTGTGCAGAATTATTTTTCGTAAATTCTGCTCCATTGGCGACATTTTCTATCTATATTTTGTTCCTATAATAACAAAATGTTTTACCTGTATTGATGAACTATATTTAACCCCCCTTTTTTTTACTCTATCTTCCGAAATATCGTGTTATAATTATCTTTCTTATACTCCGTCTATCTTTGCGGCATCTATTTTAGTATCTTTTGTGACGTCATCAATCCCACACCGCTTTCTTTTTCTTTTCTTTGTAACAATCTGTAATTGGAAACAAACAAAAATAAACCAAGTGTATAAATCAGAAGACACGGGACAATGTCGAAACCAAACTTGATGGCATAAGATCAACTGTTGATGGAATGTAGTCTGTGTGTTGTGCGTGCTGTGTGTGTGTGTGTGTGTGTGTGTGTGTGTGTGTGTGTGTTGTGTGTGTGTGGTGTGTGTGTGTGTGTGTGTGTGTGTGTGTGTGTGTGTGTGTGTGTGTGTGTGTGTGTGTGTGTGTGTGTGTGTGTGTGTGTGTGTGTGTGTGTGTGTGTGTGTGTGTGTGTGTGTGTGTGTATAAAACATCGATGATAATAACAATGAAAATTATACTAACAATAAATGAAAATAACAATATTGAAGATAATACTACAACAAAGAGCTATAATAATGATGATAATATTGATAATGAAAATAATGTTAATAATAATTATCAATGATAGTAATAGTAATAATGGTGATAATGATAATAATGATAATAATGATAATGATAATAATGATGATGATAATGATAGAAATAATAATTGAAATAATCTTGATGGTGATGATAATGCACTGGTAATAGAAATAATCTTGATGGTAATGATGATACCAATATATATGATAATGATAATAATGATAATGATCTCAGCAGCTGATGGAATGTATTTTGCTTTTGAAATCATAGCCTCACTTTATGGTAATAATAATAGCAATGGTAATAGTGATGATAATAATAATGATGATAATAATAACAATAATTACAATAATAAATGAATAATATAATATAGTGATTATAATAATCATCCTTGTTATTGTTATTATTATTTTTTTTTACTGTTATAGTATCATTATCATTATTATTATCGTTATTTTTCATTATTATTATCGTTATTTTTCATTATTATTATTATTATTATATTATTATTATTATTATTATTTATATTATTATTATTATCATTATTATTATTATATTATTATTATTATTATTATTATTATTATTATTATTATTATTATTATTATTATTATTATTATCATATCATTATTATTATTATATTTTATTATTATTATTATTATATTATTATTATTATTTATTATTTATTGTTATTATTATTATTATTATCATTATTACATTATTATTATTATTATCATCATCATCACTATTCACTATTATTATCATTGTTTTGGTGTTATATTGACATTATCATTACTATTGTAAATGTTAGTTATTATTACTATTATTGATATTGTTATTATCATTATCATTATCATTATTATTTATTTATTATTATTATTATCATTATCATTATCATCACCATTATTGCCATTATTGTTGTTATCATTATTATTATTATTGTTATTACTCTTATCATTGCCATCAATGATATCATTGATATTGTTATTACCATCATTATCGTCATCGTTTTTATTATCATTATTACCATTATCATCATCATCGTCTTCATGTTCATCATTATTAATGTTATTATGTTATTACCATTATCATTATCATCATCATCATTATTATTATTACAAGTACTACCAATACTTCTAGTTTTATTATTATCATCACTTTTATCATCGTCATTCTCATTACTATTTCCATCATTGTTATATTTATGTTGTTTCTATAATTATCATTTACTATCTGTATTATCATGATTGTCGTTGAAACTTTTATTACCCTTATAATTAACATTATCATCATTGCTTTTGTTATCATTAGTATGATTATTGTTGCTATTGCAGTCGTGTAAACATAATAAAAGTAATATGCTTACTCCATTATCAATCTCGATCATTTTTTATCTAATCATTTAATCTATCTTTTAAACTAATTATTGTTTAGATATAACTGCATTTTGCATTATATCTTCGATTAAAATATCTGAGATTTGCTTGGATGTATGATTTTGCAATGTGTGTGTATGTGTGTGGTGTGTGTGTGTGTGTGTGTGTGTGTGTGTGTGTGTGTGTGTGTGTGTGTGTGTGTGTGTGTGTGTGTGTGTGCGTGTGTGTGTGTGTGTGTGTGTTGTGTGTGGTGTGTGTGTGTGTGTGTGTGTGTGTGTGTGTGTGTGTGTGTGTGTGTGTGTGTGTGTGTGTGTGTGTGTGTGTGTGTTGTGAGTGTGAGTTGTGTATGTGCGTGTGTGTATGTGAGTGTGTGTGCTCACCGACTGATATTTCCCACCTGTCTTTCCAAAATCACAAAATGATCTGATACCATTTAATCAATTCCGTCATTGCATTCTTTAAGACGTTTGGTCAAACTACATGGTCTGTCAAGCGCATGACAAACCATACTCTCGGCTTCCTGCAAATATGACATAGCGCGTTATATAGGTTACGTCATGCGGTATTCGTCTTCCAGTGTAGTGTCACTGTCATGTCATGCTTACTGTATCGTGCTGTAGTGTCATGCGCCAGAGGATATCACATTCATAGAGTGAAGAGAATCATAATTTGTGCCACGTCACTATAATGATATGTAGAGAGATAAGACACTATCATTCGTAGTATCAAATTATACGATCTTAATTCATTTTCTTCGTAATATTAGTGTATCATCTCACACGGTCTATTTGCATATGAATTATCCTTTATTTTGTCATATGTAACTAAGTCCTATTCAAGATCTCTTTTCACACATATTTACACCCCACTGAACGAAAAGAGAGAAACGAATAAATAAATAAAGAAAAGGAA
>NW_020869014.1:508570-563570 GCF_003789085.1 Penaeus vannamei | reverse complement strand
CATCAAAGCCTATAATTATTTTACTTTATCAGCCATTCAGCTTTTTGTTCATCGACTCTCCTCTCAGACTTTAATAAATGTTCTTTTTTTACACTGCAAATATCAGGCGATTTTCTTTCTGCAAAATAGGTCGTGTTCTACTATGCATGGCGATGTGTTCATTTATTGTTCATGGGTGAGTGTTTATGTTCTTATTAAGAAAGTTGTTCATTGTGATGGATTGTACAGGTGTTGTAGGTAGTTTGTGGTTCAATTGAATTGTTCTGAGTTTTTTTTTTGTATGAAATAGATAAGAAAATTAGTTTATTTTGGATAATATTTTGCTGGTGATCAAAGATATTATCCTGATGTTACCTTTATTCTATTGTTAATATTAGCAGTAGTATGATCTTTTTTTTTAAGCTGAACAATAATTGCTGTTCGTTGAAAAATTGTATATCCTCATCATATCATATCGAGCATGTTTTTAGTTTTGTGTTATTATACATGTATATATTTTTTTATTATGTTTTTAAGCTCAGGAATTTTGTGTTATTATATATGTATACTTTTATTATATTTGTCTAAACTCTGGTATTTTGTGCAGTATTTCCCATCGCTGTCTTTCCCTTCACCAATTCTCCGAGGAACCCAACCGAGCCATGCAATAAGAACCCTTTACCTCCTCCAGAACCCCCCCCCCCTGGCTGCGCAGGTCATACCCCTGGCGAGAGAACGAGGTCAGCCAAGGACACCGCCGCGTCCTCCTCCCCGAGGGAATTAGTCAAATCTGAGGCGCCTTTCTTCTCGTCGTGAGACCCGGCGACGCGCTACAGATCAAATGAACAAGGCCTGATAAGCTAACGACCTCTGATGGGGTAACGATGCAGCGCCATTGTTGGAGCGGCGGCCAAATGATCGTCACTAGCAGGACCCTCGCAATTAAAGTGGATTGGGCGGGATGACATGATAACAGCGTTGCGCCCACGCTGTGACGGCCGGGCCTTCTTGAAGCCCGTCGCTGACACCGCCCACGACACGCCCATGCCCCCGCTCTCGCCCGCACTCAACACGGTTCACGAGGCCGGCGGGAGGGAAAGGGAGAGATACACTCCACGCACACACGCCACGACACGCTCATCCCTTCGCGTCCTTCCGGTGTGTGTGTGTGTGTGTGTGTGTGTGTGTGTGTGCGGGGGGGGGGGGGGGTAGAGGGGGAGGAGGGGCCGGGGAGGGGAGGCTCAGGGAGAAAAAGAGAAGAGAGGGACTCATTGACTCAGGGAGAGAGAGAGAGGGAATGTAAATAGAATGAGGGGAGAGAGTGAGTCACTCAGGGAGAGAGAGAGGCTTAGGGAGAAGGAGAGGGTGACTCATGAGTGACTCAGGGAGAGAGAGAGAGAGAGAGAGAGAGAGACGAGAGAGAGAGAGAGAGAGAGAGAGAGAGAGAGAGAGAGAGAGAGAGAGAGAGAGAGAGAGATTAGGGAGAACGAGAGAAGAGAATGACTCATGAATGACTCAGATAGAATCAGAGAAAAGAGTGAATGACTCAGGGAGAGAGAGAGAGAGAGAAGAGAAGAGAGAGAGAGAGAGAGAGAGAGAGAGAGAGAGAGAGAGAGAGAGAGAGAGAGAGAGAGAGAGAGAGAGAGAGACTCAAGGAGATTGGATCAAGAGAGTGACTCATGAATGACTCGGGTAAGATCAGGGAAAAGAGTGATTCACTGACTCATGAAGAACGAGAGGCTCAGGGAGAAGGAGGGAAGAAGGTAACTCACGAATGACCCAAAGAAAGAGAGACAGAGAAGTAAACAGGGAGAACGGGGGAAGAGGCAGATAAAAACAAACAAACAAACAAACAAAACGGGCATGGTAGGCATACAAACGAAGGGGGAAGATGTAGAAAAACAGATAGCATTGGCGGACAGAGGAAGGGGAAAGAAAAAAATAGAGGAATAAGCAGAGGAAGCAGACAAGACAGGGAGGAAGGTAGGAGGAAGGAGGATAAAAAAAGCAGATAGGAAGACGGGGCAGGCAGAGAGGCAGACAGGGATGGAAACAGGGGAAAGGGAAGCAGACAGGGTAGGCACATAGGGAGACAGAGAAGGAGATGGAGTAAGCAGACGAAGTAGGGAGATAGAGAAGGAAAGAAACACGGGGGGGGGGGGGGGGTGTTAGCAGACAGAGTAGGCAGACGAAACAGGCAGGGGAAGAGGGGAGGGGAAGCAGACAGTATAGACAGACGAAACAAGGAGGCAGAGACAAGGAAAAAAAAGGGGGGGGGGGAGGAGGGGAAGCAGACAGGATAGACAGACGAATTCAGGGAGGCAGGAGGGAATAGGGAGGGAAGAGGGGAAGCAGACAGGATAGACAGACGAAACAAGGAGGCAGACAAGGAAAAAAGGGGGGGGAGGGGAGGGAAGCAAACAGGATAGGCAGAACGAACAAGGAGGCAGGGAAGAAAAAAAGGGGGGAGAGGGGGGGAAGCAAACAGGATAGACAGACGAAACAAACGAGGCAGGGAGGGGACGCAGAGAAGGGAAGAGACAGGAGTAAGCAGACGAGCAGGGAGCAGGGAGGGGAGATGGGAGGGGAAGAGAGAAGCAGACAGAGATAGACATGACAAAAACAAGGAGGACAGGGAGGGGAACGAGGGAAGAGTGGGGTGGGGGGGGAGGGAGGGGAAGCGAAAGAAGGCGGCCGCTGATGGAATCCACCCACGCGTGGTGTCGGAAGCTCGTCTCTTTCTTCTTTCCTGCGGACTTCGACGGAGGGAGGGAGGCGGGGCGGCCTCGCGAACCATTCCGGGGCTGGGTTTTCATAGACACGCCCCCTCCCCTGCCCAGCACTCCCCCCCTTCCTCCTCTACCCCCTTTCTCCCTTTACATCACGCCCCCTCCCTGACCCCCCGTCCTTCCTCCTCTACCCCTTTCTCTAACATCACGACCCCCTCTCTCCATCCCCCCACAACACGCCCCCTAACCGTAGCCTCTCCTACACCACGCCCCCTACCACTTCCCCCTCTCATTCCCTTCTCCCACACCACGCCCCCCTCCCTTCCCCTCCTCATCATCCCCCCACTTAGCCTCTTCCTCCCCTCTCCCCCCTCCCATCCCCCTCCTCCTCTTCTCCGTGTTTCAGAAATCCTACACACACCCCTGCCTTCCCCCTCCCCCCCCCTTCCCGCTCTTAAAGATGGACTCCCCCCTTCCCCTCCCCCCTCTCTTCCCCCTCCATAATGGAAAAAAATATACGTCGCTCCTCCTGTTTTTTTTTGTTTTTTTTTATTATATACGGATTTATTTATTCATCTATTCATGTTTATTCTTTCGCCTATTTATTCATTCACGTTTTATTCACTTACTTATATCTTCCGTTATTAATCAATAATTTATAATTTCATGAGAGAGAGAGAGAGAGGAGAAAGAGAGAGAGAGAGAGAGAGAGAGAGAGAGAGAGAGATAAGGAGAGAGAGAAGAAAGACAGGGAAGAGAGAAGGATAAGTAAATGAGGTGTGGATGTAAATGACGGAAATAGATAAAAGGAAGGGAAAAGGTTGGAAAAAGCGTGGGAGAGATAGATAGATAGATCTAGACATAGATGATAGACAGATAGTTAGATAGATAGACAGAAAGATTAAGATAGATAGACAGATAGTTAGATAGATAGACAGAAAGTTAGATAGATAAACAGATAGATATAAGATAGATAGATAGATAGATAGATAGATAGATATAAATAGACAGATGTAGATAGATAATAAATTGATAAATAGTTATGAGAGAGAGAGAAGAGAGAGAAGAGAGAGAGAGAGAGAGAGAGACGAGAGAGAGAGAGAGAGAGAGAGAGATAGAAGAGAAAAAGAGAGAGAGAGAGAGAGAGAGAGAGAGAGAGAGAGAGGAAGAAGAGAGAGGAGAGAGAGAGAGAGAGAGAGAGAGAGAGAGAAGAGAGAGAGAGAGAGAGAGAGAGAGAGAGAGAGAGAGAGAGAGAGAGAGAGGAGAGAGAGAGAGAGAGAGAGAGACGAGAGAGAGAGAGAGAGAGAGAGAGAAAATAGAGAGAAGAGAAGAGAGAGAATGATAGAGAACGAGAAATAGAGAGAAAGATAGAGAAATAGAAAAAGATAGAGAGAGACACCACCACCACCATACCCACCATACGGCCACCATACCCTATCCACCAACCGACCAACAACTATGGTCGTCCTCCACATCTCACGACACCACACACGCCCCCCACATTACTGGGGTCGTGTTTGCGGTTGTGGTGTCGTCAGTCTTGCCTCTGAAGTCGCTAGTTTTTTTTTTTATATTATTTTTACTTTTTTTTCATTTTTCAGTTTTGGAGTCACGGCAGCTGGGGTGACGTTAACTTATTTCAACCTTATTTCTATGTATTTTTTTTTCATGTTTTATGCTTATTTCAATGTTTTTGTTTTATTTGATTTTATGCTGTTTTTTTTATTTATTCTGTTTTATTCTATTTATTCTATTCTGTTCTTTTCTTTTCTTTTCTTGTTTTTGTCTTTTCTTTTTTGTTTTTTTTTTCCTGTTCTTTCCTTTTTCTTTTTTCTTTTCTTTTTATCTTTTCTTGTTCTTTTCTTAGTATCTGTTCTGAANGAGGAGTTTTCGCAGCACCAATTGCCAGAAGGATTTCCATCAGCAGCACCAACTGCAGGAGTTCCATCAGCAGTACCAACAGCAGAAGGAGTTCCATCACAAGAAACAACAGCAGGAGTTCCATCAGCAGTACCAACAGCTGAAGGAGTTCCATCAGCAGACCAAAACAGCAGGAGTTCCCTCACCAGTACAAACAGCAGGAGTTCCATCAGCAGAAACAACAGCAGAAGGAGTTCCTGCAGCAGTACCAACAGCAGGAGTTCCATCAGCAGCACCAACTGCAGAAGGAGTTCCTTCAGCAGCAAAAACTGCAGAAGGATTTCCATCAGCAGTACCAACTGTAGAAGGAGTTACATCAGCAGCAGCAACTGCAGAAGAAGTTCCTTCAGCAGCAACAACTGGAGGAGTTCCTTCAGCAGCACCAATTGCAGAAGGAGTTCCATCAGCAGCACCAACTGCAGGAGTTCCATCAGCAGTACCAACAGCTGAAGGAGTTCCATCAGCAGCAACAACTGCCGAAGGAATTCCTTCAGCAGCACCTACTGCAGGAGTTTCATCAGTAGCACCAACTGCGAAGAGTTCCTTTCAGCAGCACCAACTGCAGGGAGTTCCTTCAGCAACAGGAGTTCCTTCAGCAGCACCAACAGCAGAAGGATTACCATCAGCAGTACCAACTGTAGAAGGAGTTCCATCAGCAGCAACAACTGCAGAAGAAGTTCCTTCAGCAGCAAAAACTGCAGAAGGAGCTCCTTCAGCAGCAACAACTGGAGAAGGAGCTCCTTCAGCAGCACCAATTGCAGAAGGAGTTCCTTTACCAGCAACAACTGCAGAAGGATTTTCATCAGCAGCACCAACTGCAGAAGGAGTTCCATCAGCAGCACCAACTGCAGAAGAAATTACATCACAAGAAACAACAGCAGGAGTTCCTTCAGCAGTACCATCAACAGTACCAACTGCCGAAAGAGTTCCTTCAGCAGTACCAACAGCGGAAGGAGTTCCATCAGCAGCAACAACTGCCGAAGGAATTCCTTCAGCAGCACCAACTGTTAAAGGAGTTCCATCAGCAGTACCAACTGCCGAAGGAGTTCCTTCAACAGTAACAACTGCAGAAAGAGTTCCATCAGAAGTACCAATAGCAGTACCAACAGCAGAAGGAGTTCCATCAGCAGCAACAACTGCAGAAGGAGTTCCATCGGCAGTACCAACAGCAGAAGGATTTTCCATCAGCAGCACCAACTGCCGGAGGAGTTCCTTCAGCAGCAACAACTGCAGGAGTTCCTTCAGTAGTAACAACTGCAGAAGGAGTTCCATCAGCAGCAACAACTGCAGAAGGAGTTCCTTCAGCAGTACCAACAGCAAGAGTTCCATCAGTAGTACCAACAGCAGAAGGAGTTCCAGCAGCAGTACCAACAGCAGAAGGAGTTCCATCAGCAGCACCAACAGCAGAAGGAGTTCCTTGAGCAGTATCAAAAGCAACAGTTCCTTGAGCAGTACCAACAGGAGGAGTTCCATCAGCAGTACCAACTGCCGAAGGAATTCCTTCAGCATCATCAACTGCTAAAGAAGTTCCTCTAGAAGCAACAACTGCAGGAGCTCCTTCAGCAGCAACAATTGTAGGAGCTCCTTCAGCAGAAAAACTGCAGGAGCTCCATCAACAACTGCAGAGGGAGCTCCTTCAGCAGCAACAATTGTAGGAGTTCCTTCAGCAGAAAAACTGCAGGAGTTCCATCAACAACTGCAGAAGGAGTTCTTTCAGCAGCAACAACTGCAGAAGGAGCTCCTTCAGCAACAACAACTCCAGAAGGAGCTCCTTCAGCAGCAACAACTGCAGAAGGAGCTCCTTCAGCAGCAACAACTGCAGAAGGAGTTCCTTCAACAGCAAAAGCTGCAGAAGGAGTTCCATCAGCAGTACCAACAGCAGAAGGAGTTTCATCAGCAGTACCAACAGCAAGAGTTCCTTTAGCAGTACCAACAGCAGGAGTTCCATCAGCAGTACCAACTGCAGAAGGAGTTCCTTAGCAGTACCAACTACAGAAAGATTTCCTTCAGCAGTACCAACAGCAAGAATTCCTTCAGCAGTACCAACAGCAGGAGTTCCATCAGCTGTACAAACTGCCGAAGGAATTCCTTCAGCAGCAACAACTGCAGGAGGAGTTCCTTCAGTAGCAACAACTGTAGGAGTTCCTTCAGCAGCAACAACTGCAGGAGTTCCTTCAGCAGCAACAACTGCAGGAGTTCCTTCAGCAGCAACAACTGCTGAAGGAGTTTCTTCAGCAGCAACAACTGCAGGAGTTCCTTCAGCAGCAACAACTGCAGAAGGAGCTCCTTCAGTAGCAAAAACTGCAGAAGGAGCTCTTTCAGCAGCAACTGCAGAAGGAGCTCCTTCAGCTAACTGCTGAAGGAGTTTCTTCAGCAGCAACAACTACAGGAGTTCCTTCAGCAGCAACAACTGCAGAAGGAGCTCCTTCAGCAGCAAAAACTGCAGAAGGAGCTCCTTCAGCAACAACAACTGCAGAAGGAGTTCCTTCAGCAGCAAAAACTGCAGAAGGGGTTACATCAGCAGCAACAACTGCAGAAGGAGCTCCTTTAGCAGCAACAACTACAGAAGGAGTTCCTTTAGCAGCAACAACTACAGAAGGAGTTCCTTTAGCAGCAACAATTGTAGAAGGAGTTCCTTCAGCAGCAACAACTGCAGAAGGAGTTCCTTCAGCAGCAAAAACTGCAGAAGGAGTTCCATCAGAGCAACAACTGCAGAAGTTACGTCAGCAGCAACAACTGCAGGAGTTCCTTTAGAAGCACCAACTGCAGAAGTTCCATCAACAACTGCAGAAGGAGCAACAACTGCAGAAGGAGTTACACCAATATCAACAACTGCAGAAGGAGTTCCATCAGAGAAACAACTGTAGAAGGAGTTCCTTTAGCAGCAACAATTGTAGGAGCTCCATCAACAACTGCAGACGGAGCAACAACTGCAGGAGTTCTTTCAGCAGCAACAACTGCAGGAGTTTCTTCAGTAGCAACTACTGCAGAAGGAGTTCCTTCAGCAACAACAATTGCAGAAGGAGGTCCTTCAGCAGCAAAAACTGCAGAAGGAGTTCCATGAACAACTGCAGAAGGAGCAACAACTGCAGGAGTTCTTTCAGCAGCAACAACTGCAGGAGTTTCTTCAGCAGCAACAACTGCAGAAGGAGCTCCTTCAGCAACAACAACTGCAGAAGGAGCTCTTTCAGCAGCAACAACTGCAGAAGGAGCTCCTTCAGCAACAACAACTGCAGAAGGAGTTCCTTCAGCAACAACAACTGCAAAAGGAGCTCCTTCAGCAGCAACTGCAACAGCAGCAGAAGGAGCTCTTTCAGCAGCAACAACTGCAGAAGGAGCTCCTTCAGCAACAACAACTGTAGAAGGAGTTCCTTCAGCAACAACAACTGCAAAAGGAGCTCCTTCAGCAGCAAAAACTGCAGAAGGAGCTCCTTCAGCAACAACAACTGCAGAAGGAGCTCCTTCAGCAACAACAACTGCAGAGGGAGCTCTTTCAGCAGCAACAACTGCAGAAGGAGCTCCTTCAGCAGCAGAAGGAGCTCTTTCAGCAGCAACAACTGCAGAAGCAGCTCCTTCAGCAACAACAATTGCAGAAGGAGCTCTTTCAACAGCAACAACTGCAGAAGGAGCTCCTTCAGCAACAACAACTGCAGAAGGAGCTCCTTCAGCAGCAAAAACTGCAGAAGGTGCTAACTGCAGAAGGAGATCTTTCAGCAGCAAAAACTGCAGGAACTCCTTCAGTAGCAAAAACTGCAGTAGGAGCTCCTTCAGCAACAACAACTACAGGATCTCCTTCAGCAGCAAAAACTGCAGAAGGAGTTCCTTCAGCAGCAAAAGCTGCAGAAGGGGTTACATCAGCAGTAACAACGGCAGGAGTTCCATCAGCAGTATCAACAGCAGAAACAGTTCCTTTAGCAGCACCAACTGCAGAAGGAGTTCCTTCAGCAGTACCATCAGCAAGAGTTCCTTTAGCAGTACCAACAGCAAGAGTTCCATCAGCAGTACCAACTGCTGAAGGAGTTCCATCAACAACTGCAGAAGGAGCAACAACTGCAGGAGTTACATCAGCAGCAACAACTGCAGAAGGAGCAACAACCGCAGGAGTTACATCAGCAGCAAAAACTGCAGAAGGAGTTCCATCAGCAGCACCAACAACAGAGGTTCCATCAGCAGTACCAACAGCAGAAGGAGTTCCATCAGAAGTACCAACTGCAAAAGGAGTTCCATGAGCAGTAACAGCAGCAGTTCCATCAGTAGTCAAAACACTATACTCCATTTATTGTAATGGTTATCTATATAAATACATTCACATTTACAATTGATTATTTAATAGGTGTTCTTTAATGTAGAATGAGATCCTTCAGCAGTACTAACTGCAGAAGGATTTCCATCAGCAGTAACAACAGCAGAAAGATTTCCATCAGCAGTACCAACAGCAAGAGTCACTTCAGCAGTACCAACTGCATAAGGAGTTTCATCAGATGCACCAAATGCCGAAGGAGTTCCTTCAGCAGAACCAACTGTAGAAGGATTTCCATCAGCAGCAACAACTGCAGAAGGAGTTCCTTCTGCAGCAACAACTGCACGAGTTCCTTCATCAGCAACAACTGCAGAAAGAGTTCCATCAGCAGCACCAACCGCAGAAGGAGCTCCATCAGCAGTACCAACAGCAGAAGGGGTTCCATCAGCAGCACCAACTGCAGAAGTTCCATAAGCGGCAACAAGAGCAGGAGTTCCATTAGCAGTATCAACAGCAGAAGGAGTTCCTTAAGCAGTATCAACAGCAGGATTTCCTTCAGCAGTACCAACTGCAGATGGAGTTCCATCGTAATTACCAACTGCAGAAGGAATTCCTTCAGCAGCACCAACTGCAGGAGTTCCATCAGCAGTACCGACTGCCGAAGGAGTTCCATCAGCAGCACCAACAGCAGAAGGAGTTCCTTAAGCAGCACCAACAGCAGAAGGAGTTCTTTAAGCGGCAACAATAGCAGAAGTTCCTCCAGCAGTACCAACAGCAGGAGTTCCATCAGCAGCACCAACAGCAGAAGGAGTTCCTTCAGCAGTACCAACAGCAGGAGTTCCTTCAGCAGTACCAACAGCAGAAAGAGTTCCATCAGCAGCAACAACTGCAGAAGAAGTTCCTCCAGCAGCAACAACTGCAGAAGGTATTCCATCAGAGAAAAAGCTGCAGGAGTTATATGAGCAGCAACAACTGCAGAAGGAGTTCCTTCAGAAGCAACAACTGCAGAAGTAGCTCCTTCAGCAGCAACAACTGTACAAGTAATTCCTGAAGCAGCACCAGCAGAAGGAGTTCCATTAGCAGCACCAACTGCAGAAGGAGTTCCTTCAGCATTACCAACTGCAGAAGGAGTTCCATAAGCAGCAACAACTGCAGAAGGAGTTCCTTCAGCAGCAACAACTGCAGAAGGAGTTCCATTAGCAGCAACAACTGCAGAAGGAGTTCCTTCAGCAGCAACAACTGCAGAAGGAGTTCCATCAGCAGCAACAACTGCAGAAGGAGTTCCTTCAGCAGCAACAACTACAGAAGGAGTTCCATCAGCAGCACCAAATGCAGGAGTTCCATCAGCACTAACAACGGTAGGAGTTTCATCAGCTGAACCAACAGCAGAAGGAGTTCCTTTAGCAGTACCAACGGCAAGAGTTCATTCAGTAGTACTAATAGCAGGAGTTCCAACAGCAGAACAACAGCAGAAGGAGTACCTTCAGCAGTACGAACAGTAGGAGTTCCATCAGCAGAACCAACAGCAGAAGAAGTTCCTTCAGCAGTACCAACGGCAAGAGTTCCATCAGCATCACCAACTGCAGGAGTTCCTTCAGCAGCAAAAGCTGCAGGAGTTCCATCAGCAGAAGGAGTTCCATCAGCAGTACCAACAACAGATAGAGTTCCATCAGCAGGAACAACTGACGGAGTTCCTTCAGCAGTACCAACAGCAGAAAGATTTCCATCAGCAGCACCAACTGCAGAAGGAGTTCCTTCAGCTGTACGAACAGTAGAAGTTCCTTTAGCAGTACCAACTGCAGAAGAATTTCCATCATCAGCACCAACTGTGTTCCTTCACCATTACCAACACCAGGAGTTCCATCAGCAGCACCAATTGGAGAAGGAGTTCCATCAGCAGTACCAACAGCAGGAGGAGTTCTATCAGCAGTACCAACAGCAGGAGTTCCATCAGCAGAACCAACAGCAGAAGGAGTTCCATCAGCAAGAACAACTGCAGGAGTTCCTTCAGCAGTACCAACTGCAGAAGGTGTTCCATCAACAGTACCAACAGCATAAAGATTTCCATCAGCAGTACCAACAGCAGGAGGAGTTCTATCAGCAGTACCAACAGCAGGAGTTCCATCAGCAGAACCAACAGCAGAAGGAGTTCCATCAGCAGGAACAACTGCAGGAGTTCCATCAGCAGCACCAACTGCAGAAGGTGTTCCATCAACAGTACCAACAGCATAAAGATTTCCATCAGCAGTACCAACAGCAGAAGTTGCTTCAGCAGTACCAACAGCAGGTGGAGTTCCATCAGTGGCACCAACATCAGCAGCACCAACTGCAGAAGTAGTTCCATCAGCAGCACTAACAGCAGTACCAACTGTAGTAGGATTTCCATCAGTAGTACCAACAGGAGGAGTTCCTTCAGCAGTACCAACAGAAGAAAGATTTCCATCAGCAGCACCAACTGCAGAAGGAGTTCCATCAACAGTACCAACTGCAGATGAATTTCCATCAGCAGTACCAACAGGAGGAGTTCCTTCAGCAGTATCAACAGCAGAAAGATTTCCATCAGTTTCATCAGCGGCAACAACTGCAGAAGTTCCTTCAGAAGCAACAACTGCAGAAGGATTTCTATCATCAGCACCAACTGCAGAAGGAGATCCTTCAGCAGTACCGACAGCGGGAGTTCCACCAGCAGAACCAACAGCAGAAGGAGTTCCATCAGCAGGAACAGCTGCAGAAGGTGTTCCATCAGCAGTACCTACTGCAGAAAGATTTTCATCATAAGTACCAACAACAGGAGTTCCTTCAGTAGTACCAACAGCAGAAGGAGTTCCTTCAGTAGCACCAACAGCAGAAGGAGTTCCATCAGCAGGAACAACTGCAGGTGTTCCATCAGCAGTACCAACAGCAGGAGTTCCTTCAGCAGTACCAACAGCAGAAGGAGTTCCATCAGCAGTATCCACTGCAAAAGGATTTCTATCAGCAGAACCAACTGCAGAAAGAGTTCCATCAGCGGCAACAACTGCAGAAGGAGTTCATTCAGCAGTACCAACTGCAGAAGGATTTCCATCAGCAGTAGCAATTGCAGAAGGATTTCTATCAGCAATACCAACTGCAGGAGTTCCATCAGCAGGAACAACCTCAGAAGGAGTTCCATCCGCAATACCAACTGCCAAAGGAGTTTCTTCAGCAGTAGCAACTGCAGAAGGATTTCCATCAGCAGTAGCAACTGCAGAAGGAGTTCCATTAGCAGCAACAACTGCAGAAGGAGTTCCTTCAGCAGCAACAACTGCAGAAGGAGTTCCATCAGCAGCAACAACTGCAGAAGGAGTTCCTTCAGCAGCAACAACTACAGAAGGAGTTCCATCAGCAGCACCAAATGCAGGAGTTCCATCAGCACTAACAACGGTAGGAGTTTCATCAGCTGAACCAACAGCAGAAGGAGTTCCTTTAGCAGTACCAACGGCAAGAGTTCATTCAGTAGTACTAATAGCAGGAGTTCCAACAGCAGAACAACAGCAGAAGGAGTACCTTCAGCAGTACGAACAGTAGGAGTTCCATCAGCAGAACCAACAGCAGAAGAAGTTCCTTCAGCAGTACCAACGGCAAGAGTTCCATCAGCATCACCAACTGCAGGAGTTCCTTCAGCAGCAAAAGCTGCAGGAGTTCCATCAGCAGAAGGAGTTCCATCAGCAGTACCAACAACAGATAGAGTTCCATCAGCAGGAACAACTGACGGAGTTCCTTCAGCAGTACCAACAGCAGAAAGATTTCCATCAGCAGCACCAACTGCAGAAGGAGTTCCTTCAGCTGTACGAACAGTAGAAGTTCCTTTAGCAGTACCAACTGCAGAAGAATTTCCATCATCAGCACCAACTGTGTTCCTTCACCATTACCAACACCAGGAGTTCCATCAGCAGCACCAATTGGAGAAGGAGTTCCATCAGCAGTACCAACAGCAGGAGGAGTTCTATCAGCAGTACCAACAGCAGGAGTTCCATCAGCAGAACCAACAGCAGAAGGAGTTCCATCAGCAGAACAACTGCAGGAGTTCCTTCAGCAGTACCAACTGCAGAAGGTGTTCCATCAACAGTACCAACAGCATAAAGATTTCCATCAGCAGTACCAACAGCAGGAGGAGTTCTCAGCAGTACCAACAGCAGGAGTTCCATCAGCAGAACCAACAGCAGAAGGAGTTCCATCAGCAGGAACAACTGCAGGAGTTCCATCAGCAGCACCAACTGCAGAAGGTGTTCCATCACAGTACCAACAGCATAAAGATTTCCATCAGCAGTACCAACAGCAGAAGTTGCTTCAGCAGTACCAACAGCAGGTGGAGTTCCATCAGTGGCACCAACATCAGCAGCACCAACTGCAGAAGTAGTTCCATCAGCAGCACTAAGCAGTACCAACTGTAGTAGGATTTCCATCAGTAGTACCAACAGGAGGAGTTCCTTCAGCAGTACCAACAGAAGAAAGATTTCCATCAGCAGCACCAACTGCAGAAGGAGTTCCATCAACAGTACCAACTGCAGATGAATTTCCATCAGCAGTACCAACAGGAGGAGTTCCTTCAGCAGTATCAACAGCAGAAAAGATTTCCATCAGTTTCATCAGCGGCAACAACTGCAGAAGTTCCTTCAGAAGCAACAACTGCAGAAGGATTTCTATCATCAGCACCAACTGCAGAAGGAGATCCTTCAGCAGTACCGACAGCGGGAGTTCCACCAGCAGAACCAACAGCAGAAGGAGTTCCATCAGCAGGAACAGCTGCAGAAGGTGTTCCATCAGCAGTACCTACTGCAGAAAGATTTTCATCATAAGTACCAACAACAGGAGTTCCTTCAGTAGTACCAACAGCAGAAGGAGTTCCTTCAGTAGCACCAACAGCAGAAGGAGTTCCATCAGCAGGAACAACTGCAGGTGTTCCATCAGCAGTACCAACAGCAGGAGTTCCTTCAGCAGTACCAACAGCAGAAGGAGTTCCATCAGCAGTATCCACTGCAAAAGGATTTCTATCAGCAGAACCAACTGCAGAAAGAGTTCCATCAGCGGCAACAACTGCAGAAGGAGTTCATTCAGCAGTACCAACTGCAGAAGGATTTCCATCAGCAGTAGCAATTGCAGAAGGATTTCTATCAGCAATACCAACTGCAGGAGTTCCATCAGCAGGAACAACCTCAGAAGGAGTTCCATCCGCAATACCAACTGCCAAAGGAGTTTCTTCAGCAGTAGCAACTGCAGAAGGATTTCCATCAGCAGTAGCAACTGCAGAAGGAGTTCCTTCAGCAGTACCAACTACAGAACGATTTCCATCAGCAGCACCAACTGCAGAAGGAGTTCCTTAAGCAGCACCAATAGCAGGAGTTCCTATAGTAGTACTAACTGTAGAAGCAGTTCCATCAGCAGCACCAGCAGCAGATGGAGTTCTATCAGCAGCATCAACAGAAGGAGTTCCATCAGCAGCACCAACTGCAGGAGTTCTTTCAGCAGCACCAACAGCAGGAGGAGTTCCATCAACAGCACCAACAACAGAAAGAGTTCCATCAGCAGTACCAACAGTAGAAGTTCCTTCAGCAGTGCCAACGGCAAGAGTTCCATCAGCAGCACCAACTGCAGGAGTTCCATCAGCAACAACTGCAGGAGATCCATCAGCAGTACACACTGCCGAAAGAGTTCCTTCAGCAATACCAATAACAGAAAGAGTTCCATCAACAGTAACAACTGACGAAGGAGTTCCATCAGCAGCACCAACTGCAGAAGGAGTTCCATCAGCGGCAATAACTGCAGAAGAAGTTCCATCAGCAGCACAAACAAAAGGAGTTCTATCAGCAGTACTAACTGCAGAAGGAGTTCTTTCAGCAGTACCAACATCAGGAGGAGTTCTATCAGCAGCACCAACAACAGAAAGAGTTCCATCAGCAGTACCAACTGCAAAAGGAGTTCCATCAGCAGCACCAACTGCAGAAGGAGTTCCATCAGCAGCACCAAGTGCAGGAGTTCCATCAGCAATACCAACTGCTGAAGGAGTTTCTTCAGCAGTACCAAATGTAAAATGAGTTCATTCAGCAGTATCATTTTCAGAAGGATTTCCATCAGCAGTAACAACAGTAGAAGGATTTCTATCAGCAGTATTGACTGCAGGAGTTCCATCAGCAGGAATAACTGCAGAAGGAGTTCCATCAGCATGAACAACTGCCAAAGGAGTTTCTTCAGCAGTATCAACTGCAGAAGGAGTTCCTTCAGCAGTAACAACAGCATTAGTTCCATCAGCAGTACCAACTGCCGAAGGAGTTTCTTCAGCAGTACAAAACTGCAGAAGGATTTCCATCAGCAATACCAACAGCAGGAGTGCCTTCAGCAATACCAACAGCAGGAGGAATTGATCAGCAGTACCTATTGGCGAAGGAGCTTCTTCAGCAGCATCAAACGTAGAAGAGTTTCCATCAGCAGTAGCAACTGCAGGAGTTCCTTCAGCAGCACCAACTGCAGAAGGAGTTCCATCAGCGGCAACAATTGCAGAAAGAGTTCCTTCAGCAGTACCAACAGCAGGAGTTCCATCAGCAGCACCAACTGCAGGAGTTCCTTCAGCAGTACCAAAAGCAGCACCAACTGTAGAAGGCGTTCCTACAGCAGTACCAACTGCAGGAGTTCCATCAGCAGCACCAACAGAAGGAGTTCCATCAGTAGTACCAATAGCAGGAGTTCCATCAGCAGTACCAACAGCAGGAGTTATTTCAGCAGTACCAACAGCAGGACGAGTTCCATTAGCAGCACCAATAGCAGAAAGAATTTCATCAGCAGCACCGACAGCAGAAAGAGTTCCATCAGCAGGAACAACTGCAAAAGGAGTTCCATTAGCAGTACCAACTGCAGACAGATTTATATCAGCAGTACCAACAGCAGGAGTTCCAACAGAAGCAACAACTGCAGTTGGTACAATTGCAGGAGTTCCATCAGCAGGAACAACCCCAGAAGGAGTTTCATCAGCAATACCAGCTGCCGAAGGAGTTTCCTCAGCAGTAGCAAATGTAAAATGAGTTCCTTCAGCAATATCAATTGCAGAAGGATTTCCATCAGCAGTACCAACAGTAGAAAGAGTTCCATCAGCAGGAATAATTGCAGAAGGTCTTCCATTAGCAGTACCAAATGCAAGAGTTCCTTCAGAAGTACCAACTGCCGAAGGAGTTCCATCAGCAGTAGCAACAGCAGTAGGAGTTCCTTCAGCAGTACCAAAAGCAGGAGTTCCATCAGCGGCAACAACTGCTGAAGTTCATTCAGTAGTACCAAAAGCAGCACCAAATGTAGAAGGATTTCCCTCAACAGCACCAACTGCAGGAGTTCCATCAGCAGCACCAACAGCAGAAGGAGTTCCATCAGCAGCACTAACAGCAGAAAGAGTTCCATCAGCAGCACCAACAGCAGAAGGAGTTCTTTCAGCAGTACCAACAGGAGAAGGATTTCCCTCAGCAGCACCAATTGCAGGAGTTCCATCAGCAGCACCAACAGCAGAAAGAGTTCCATCAGCAGCACCAACAGCAGAAGGAGTTCTTTCAGCAGTACCAACAGGAGAAGGATTTCCCTCAGCAGCACCAATTGCAGGAGTTCCATCAGCAGCACCAACTGCAGAAGGAGTTATATCAGAGGCACTAACAGCAGAAGAAATTCCTTCAGCAAGAACAACTGTAGAAGGAGTTCCTTCAGCAATACCAACTGCCGAAGGAGTTCCATCAGCAGCAACAACTGCAGAAGGAGTTCCATCAGCAGCAACAACTGTCAAAGGAGTTCCATCAGCAGGAAAAACTGCCGAAGGAGTTCATTCAGCAACAAGAACTAAAGTACCACCAACAGCAGAGAGAGTTCCATTAGCAGCAACAAGTTCAGGAGTTTTATCAGTAGCAACAACTGCCGAAGGAGTTCCTTCAGCAGCACGAATAGCAGAAGTTATTTCAGTAGCATCAACAACTGCAGAAGGAGTTCCATCACCAGCACCAACTGCAGAAGGAATTACTTCAGCATCAACAACTGCAGAAGGAGTTCCATAAGTAACTGCAACAGCAGGAGTTGCATCAACAGCAACAACTGGAGAGGGAGTTCCATCAACAGCACCAAAAGCAGAAGGCGATCCATCAGCCGCAACAACTGCAGGAGTTCCATCAGCAGCAACAACTTCCGAAGGAGTTCCTTCAGCAGCACGAACAGAAGTTCTTTCAGTAGCACCAACAGCAGAAGGAGTTCCATAAGTAGCACCAACAGCACAAGGTGTTCCATCAGTAGCTTCCTTCAGCAGTATTAACAGCAGAAGCAGTTCCTTCAGTAGTACCAAAAGCAGGAGCTCCATCAGTAGTACCAACAACAGGAGTTCCATTAGCAGTACCAAGAGCAGAAGTTCTTTCAGCAGTACCAACAGCATAAGGAGTTCCATCAGCAGTATCAACAGCAGAAGGATTTCCATCAGCAGCACCAACTGCAGAAAGAGTTCCATCAGCAGCACCAACTGCAGAAAGAGTTCCTTAAGCAGCAACAACTGTAGAAGGAGTTTCTTCAGCAGCAACAACTGCAGAAAGAGTTCCATCAGCAGCACCAACTGCAGAAGGATTTTTTCAGCACAACAACTGCAGGAGTTCCTTCAGCAGTAAGCAGAGCAAGTTCCTTCAGCAGGCAGAGCTGCAGGAGTTCCTTAGCAGTAGGCAGAAGTTCATTTACAACAGCATAAGGATTTCCTCAGCAGTGCAGCAGAAAGGAGTTCCTCAGCAGCAACAACTGCAGAAGGAGTTCCTTCAGCAGCAACAACTGCAGAAGGATTTCCTTCAGCAGCAACAACTGCAGAAGGAGTTCCTTTAGCAGCAACAACTTCTGCAGCAGGAAGGAGTTCCTTCAGCAGCAACAACTCAGAAGGAGTTCCTTCAGGAGCAACAACTGCAGAAGGAGTTCCTTTAGCAACAACTGCAGAAGGAGTTCCTTCAGCAGCAACAACTGCAGAAGGAGTTCCTTCAGCAGCAACAACTGCAGAAGGATTTCCTTCAGCAGCAACAACTGCAGAAGGAGTTCCTTAGCGCAGAAGGAGTTCCTTTACAACAACTGCAGAAGGAGTTCCTTCGGAGCAACAACTGCAGAAGGAGTTCCTTCAGCAGCAACAACTGTAGAAGGAGTTCCTTCAGCAGCAACAACTGCAGAAGGAGTTCCTTTAGCAGCAACAACTGCAGAAGGAGTTCTTTGTAGAAGGAGTTCTTCAGCAGCAACACTGCAGAAGGAGTTCCTTCAGGAGCAACAACTGCAGAGGAGTTCCTTAGCAGCAACTGCAGAAGGAGTTCCTTCAGCAGCAACAACTGTAGAGTTCCTTCAGCAGCAACAACTTTTTCAGCAGCAACAACTGCAGAAGGAGTTCTTTAGCAGCAACAACTGCAGAAGGAGTTCCTTAGAGCAACAACTGCAGAAGGAGTTCCTCAGCAGCAACAACTGCAGAAGGAGTTCCTTCAGCAGCAACAACTGCGGAGTTCAGCAGCAACAACTGCAGAAGGAGTTCCTTTAGCAGCAACAACTGCAGAAGGAGTTCCTTCAGCAGCAACAACTGCAGAAGGAGTTCCTTCAGCAGCAACAACTGGGAGTTCCTTTAGCAACAACTGCAGAAGGAGTTCTTTAGCAACAACTGCAGAAGGAGTTCCTTTAGCAGCAACAACTGCAGAAGGAGTTCCTTCAGCAGCAAGCAGAAGGAGTTCCTTCAGCAGCAACAACTGAAGGAGTTCCTTCAGAGCAAGCAGAAGGAGCAGCAACAACTTTCCTTCAGCAGCAACAACTGCAGAGGAGTTCCTTCAGCAGCAACAACTAGAGGATTTCCTTCAGCAGCAACAACTGCAGAAGGAGTTCCTTTAGCAGCAACAACTGCAGAAGGAGTTCCTTTAGCAGCAACAACTGCAGAAGGAGTTCGCAGCAACAACTGCAGAAGGAGTTCCTTCAGCACAACTGCAGAAGGAGTTCCTTCAGGAGCAACAACTGCAGAAGGAGTTCCTTCAGCAGCAACAACTGCAGAAGGAGTTCCTTCAGAAGCAACAACTGCAGAAGGAGTTCCTTTAGCAGCAACAACTGCAGAAGGAGTTCCTTCAGCAGCAGTAGCCTTCAGGAGCAGCAGAAGGAGTTCCTTCAGCAGAACAACTGCAGAAGGAGTTCCTTCAGCAGCAACAACTGCAGAAGGAGTTCCTTCAGCAGCAACAACTGCAGAAGGAGTGCAGAAGGAGTTCCTTCAGAGCAGCAGAAGGAGTTCCTGTGCAGAAGGAGTTCAGCAACAACTGCAGAAGGAGTTCCTTCATTTTCCTTCAGCAACAACATTCCTTCAGCAACAACTGCAGAAGGAGTTTTGCAGAAGGAGTTCAGCAGAACTGCAGAAGGAGTTCCATCAGCAGTACCATGCAGAAGGTGCAGTACCAACTGCAGAAGGACTTTCATCATCAGTACCAGCTGTATTAGGAATTCCATCAGCAGTACCATCTGCAGGAGAGACATCAGCAATATCAACTGCAGGAGTTCTATCATCAGTACCAACTACAGAAGGAGATACTTCATTACTACCAACTGCAGGAGTGCTATCAGTATTTTAAGCAATAATAACTGCAGGAGTGCCATCAACATTACCAACTGCAGGAGGTATTTCAGTAGCACAAACTACAGGAGAGACATCAGCAGCACCAACTGCAGGAATTTCATCAGCAGTGCCAACTGCAGGAGAAACATCAGCAGTACCAACAGCAGAAAGATTTCCATTAGCAGTAACAGCTGCAGAAAGAGTTCCATCAGCAGCACCAACAGCAGGAGTGCCATCAGCAGCACCAACTGCTGAAGAAGTACCATCAGCAGCACCAACTGCAGATGGAGTTCCATCAGCAGCACCAACTGCTGAAGAAGTTCCATCAGCAGCACTAACTGAAGAAGTTCCATCAGCAGTACCAACTGCAGGAGCTCGATCAGCAGTACCAACTGTAGGAGTGCCATCAGCAGTACAAACTGCAGAAGGAATGCCATCAGCAGTATAAACTGCAGAAGACGTGCCATCAGCAATATCAACTGCAGAAGGAGTTCCATCAGCAGCACCAACTGCAGAAGGAAGTTTCCATCAGCAGTAGAAGGAGTTCTATCAGCAGCACCAACTGCAGAAGGAGTTCCATCAGCAGCACCAACTCAGCAAGCTTCCAGCAGCACAACTGCAGAAGCCATCAGCAGCACCAACTGCAGAAGGAGTTCCATCAGCAGCACCAACTGCAGAAGTTCCATCAGCAGCAGCAGTTCCATCAGCAGCACCAACTGCAGGAATTCCATCAGCAGCACCAACTGCACAAGGAGAGACATCAGCAATAATACCCGCGGAAGGAGTTCCATCAGAATTACCAACTGCAGAAGATGGTACTTCAGTAGCACAAACTACAGGAATTTCATCAGCATTGCCAACTGCAGGACTTCCATCAACAGTACCAACTGCAGAAGGAGTTCCATCAGCAATATCAACTGCTGAAGAAGGTCCATCAGCAGTACCAACTGCAGGAGTTCGATCAGCAGTAACAACTGCAGAAGGAGTGCCATCAGCAGCACCAACTGCAGATGGAATTCCATCAGCAGAAACAATTGCAGAAGGAGTTCCATCAGCAGCACCAACTGCAGGAGATCCATCAACAGTACCAACTACAGAACGAGTTCCATCAGCAGTACCAACTGCAGAGGGACTGTCATCAGTAGTACCAACTGCAGTAGGAATTCCATCAGCAACACCAACTGCAAAAGGAGAGACATCAGCAGTACTAAATACAGCAAGAGTTAGCAATTATAACTGCAGGAGATACTTCAATACCACCAAATGCAGGAGAGACATCAGCAGCACCAACTGGAGGAATTTCATCAGCAGTGCCGACTGCAGGAGTTCCATCAGCAATACCAACTGCAGTAGGCGTTCCATCAGCAGTACCAACTTTAGAAGGAGTTCTATCAGCAGTACCAACTGCAGAAGGAGTTCTATCAGCAGTACCAACTGCAGAAGGACCGTCATCCATTAGCAGTAACAGCTGCAGAAGGAGTTCCATCAGCAAGATCAACTACAGATTCCATCAGCAGTACCAATTCAGCTCTACGGAGTTTATCAGCGTACCATGCAGGGAATTCCATCAGCAAGATCAACTACAGAAGGAGTTCCATCAGCAGTACCAATTGCAGGAATTCCATCAGCAGTACCTACTGTACGAGTTCTATCAGCAGTACCAGCTGCATTAGGAATTTCATCAGCAGTACCAACTGCAGGAGTCAGCAATAATAACTATAGGAGTTCTATCAGCAGTACCAAATAAAGAAGGAGATACATAATTGCTGCCAACTGCAGTTGTTCAGTCAGCAGTACCAACTGCAGAAGGAGTTCCATCAGCAGCACCAACAGCAGAAGGAATTCCATCAGCAGCACCAACTGCAGATGGAATTCCATCAGCAGCACCAGCTGCAGGAGTTCCATCAGAAGCACCAACTACAGAAGAAGTTCCATCAACAGTACCAACTGCAGGAGTTCCATCAGCAGTACCAACTGCAGAGGGACTGTCATCAGTAGTACCAGCTGCAGTAGGAATTCCATCAGCAGTACTAACTACAGCAAGAGTTCCATCTGCAATTATAACTGCAGAAGGAGATACTTCAGTAGCACCAACTGCAGAAGGAGAGACATCAGCAGCACCAACTGCAGGAATTTCATCAGCAATTCTATCAGTTGCACCAACTGCAGAAGGATTTCCATCAGCAGTACCAACTGCAGAAGGAGTTCTATCAGCAGTACCAACTGCAGGATTTCCATTAACAGTAACAGCTGCAGAAGGAGTTCCATCAAAAATATGAACTACAGAAGGAGTCCCGTCAGCAGTACCAACTGCAGAAGGAATTCCATCAGCAGTTCTATCAGCAGTACCAACTGAAGAAAGAGTTCCGTCAGCAGTACCAACTGCAGTAGGGATTCCATCAGCAGTACCAACTGCAGAAGGAGTTCCATTAGCAGTACCAACTGCAGGAGTTCTATCAGCAGTACGAACTCCAGAAGGAGTTCCAGCACCAACTGCAAAGAGTTCCATCAGCAGCACAACTGCAGCATCAGCAGCAGAAGGAGTTCCATGCAGGAGTTCCATCAGCAGCACCAACCCAGCAGCTGCGGAAGGAGAGACATCAGCAGTACCAACTGCAGGAGTTCCATCAGCAACTCCAACTGCAGAAGGAGTTCCATCAGCAGTACCAACTGCAGAAGGAGTTCCATCAGCAGCACCAACTGCAGAAGGAGTTCCATCATTTCCATGCAGAAGGAGTTCTATCAGCAGTACCAACTGCAGAAGGAGTTCCATTAGCAGTACCAACTGCAGAAAGAATTCCATCAGCAGCACCAACTGCAGAAGGAGTTCCATCAGCTGCGGAAGGGGAGACATCAGCAGTACCAACTGCAGGAGTTCCATCAGCAGCACCAACTGCAGAAGGAGTTCCATCAGCAGCACCAACTGCAGAAAGAGTTCCATCAGCAGCACCAACTGCAGAAGGAGTTCCATCAGCAGCACCAACTGCAGGAGTTCCATCAGCAGCACCAACTGCAGAAGGAGTTCTATCAGCAGCACCAACTGCAGCCCATCAGCAGCACCAACTGCAGAAGGAGTTCCATCAGCAGCACCAACTGCAGAAGGAGTTCCATCAGCAGCACCAACTGCAGAAGGAGTTCCATCAGCAGCAACAATGCACGCAGCACCAACTGCAGAAAGAGTTCCATCAGCAGCACAACTGCAACCATGCCAGAGGAGTTCCATCAGCACACCAACTGCAGAAGGAGTTCCAATCAGCAGCACCTGCAGAAGGAGTTCCATCAGCAGCACAACTGCAGAAGGAGTTCCATCAGCAGCACCAACTGCAGAAGGAGTTCCATCAGCAGCACCAACTGCAGAAGGAGTTCCATCAGCAGCACCAACTGCAGAAGGAGTTCCATCAGCAGCACCAACTGCAGAAGGAGTTCCATCAGCAGCACTAACTGCAGAAGGAGTTCCATCAGCAGCACCAACTGCATTCAATCAGCAGCACCAACTGCAGAAGGAGTTCCATCAGCAGCACCAACTGCAGAAGGAGTTCCATCAGCAGCACCAACTGCAGAAGGATTTCCATCAGCAGTACCAACTGCAGAAGGAGATACATCAGCAGAACAAACTGCAGGTGTTTCATCAGCAGTGCCAGCTTCAGAAGAAGAGAGATCAGCAATAGCAACTGCAGAAGGACAACCATCATCAGTACCAACTGCAAGAGTTCCATGAGAAGTACCAACTGCAGAAACAGTGGCGCAAGCAGAAACAACTGTAGGAGTGCCATTAGTATTACCAATTGCAAGAGTTCCATCAGCAGTACCAACTAGAGAAGGACTTTCAGCAGCAGTAGGAATACCATCAGCAACACCTACTGCAGAAGGAGAGACATCAGTAGTATCCACTGTTGAAGGAGTGCCATCAGCAGTACCGACTGCAGAACGAGTTCCATTGTAGTTATTCAAGCAAGTAAGAGGCATAAAAACCTTCGATCCTTGGCATGGAATTCTTGCTGCCACCACCTGGTTAGTTCGTCCAGGAACGTTAGTTTATATGTTAGGAAAATTAGAGGCGTCTAGAAGAGGGTAAACGAAATTAGATAGCAAGTGTGCAAGTGTAAAAGCATGCCCATACCAAGTTTCAAAGGTTAACACTTACGTAGCGTGTTTTTTAATGTCCGAGGTGGAGTGAGCTTCGGGCCTAAGCCGATCGAAGGTATAGATTTACGGGTTTTGAATATGCAAATAATAAAGTCTAGAATTCTAGAAGAAATCAATTGCACGTAAACTCACCAAGGACTTATTAACTTTCAAGATTTGGAATCCTCAAAGTCTTTATCTCCATAGCTTCATCTTCATTATTAATATTCTTATCATGGCAATTAACATACCATGGAAAGTACCGTCTGCCTTCATCTCAATCTCATCTAATTTATAATATCATCCATCTTCATTTAAATCATTATTTTAAATAAGCAGATCTTCAGGTTCCTTTAAATCTAATTTTAAATAACCGAAGGAGCGCATATAGTAGATTCCATTAACCACAGAACATAAAAAAGTAACTATAAAAATTCCCTTAAAAATGACACAAACAAACATGGAATAGAACACGAGAAAAAAAAAAACTCAGTTATAACAAGAACTAGAACACATCGCCTTACTTAAGAAGTTAAAAAAATCAAAGCAATTGCCCTTGCAAGGTAAACCACATAGAAACACCAGTTCCAGTATAAATTTAAATATTCCGTTCCCCGCCTCCATAAAGCTCTTCATGACCGGGAAACTGTAATATATATTAATATATATTATATATTACATAATACATATATCTCGTGAATTTCCACCCACTTTCTTTTCGTTTTGGTATGGCCGCTTCTATACTTGCCCGTAATCTCAACGCAGTATACGATAGAAGCAGCCTTCACAACCTGCCAGAAGGATCATCTCGATCCTAGCAATTACTCAACGGAAAAAACCGGTTCCATAAAAGCCCCTGAATACGATACTTGCACGAATTAGGTGGCTCATCCGCATACAATCTCGCAGAAGGAATTCCCAATCAGCACACCAACCAACAACAATGCAGCATACTAGACGAGCAGAAGAGGAAATTTCTCCACTCAGTTCGTACCAATCTGCATGAAGACGGACTGTTCAATCTAGTAGCAAAACCAACTGCCAGCGAAATAGATGGGAGACTGTCCGCAGTACCAACTCTGCAGTAGGCATATATCATCACACAATGCAGACTGCAACCTGGCAGCTATGTCAGGTTTTCATCCAAGTCAACTACCTTAGCTTGCAGGGGAGTCACCAACACGGCCAGTACCCTATTGATAGAGTTTGCGTCATCCAGCTGCTAACGACACTGCCAGAAGTAGATAACTCTTCAGTATCCAACATGATTCATATAGAGAGACATTAGCGAGTAACCTCAACTAACAGGAGTTTCCTCAGCTATACACATACTCGACAAAGGAGCACGATATTTCGATAGGACCAAAACATTTCCAGAAAAGGTGCAGTCAGCAGCTACTCATCAGCAGGATGCGAAGAGACATTTCAGCAAATTACAACTGCATGAAGGGGCACTAGTCATCTCAGGCACGCGGTACACTAACTCAATGAAGTTCCTTTCAGAAGAAACAGCAGCAGAAAGACGAGCCTATGTCAGCAGTACCAAATGAAGGAGTTCCGTCAGCAATAACAACTGCAGGAGTGCTATCAGCAGTACCAACTGCAGAAGTAGTTCCGTCAGCAGCATCAAAAGCAGAATGATTTCATCAGTAACACAACTGCAGAGTTCCAGCAGCAGCACAACAGCAGAGGAGTTCCTCCTGCAGTACCAACAGCAGAAGGAGTTCCTTCAGCAGTAACAACTGCAGAAGTAGTTCCGTCAGCAGCATCAAAAGCAGAATGATTTCCATCAGTAACACCAACTGCAGGAGTTCCAGCAGCAGCAACAACAGCAGAAGGAGTTCCTCCTGCAGTACCAACAGCAGAAGGAGTCCTTCAGCAGTAACAACTGCAGAAGTAGTTCCTTCAGCAATACCAACAGCAGAAGGAGTTCCTTCAGCAATACCAACAGCAGAAGGAGTTCCTTCAGCAATACCAACAGCAGAAGGAGTTCCTTCAGCAGTGCAAACGGCCCGGCGAGCTTCAATTCTCCATCGGTAGGATAGTACCTAGAACAGTGCCTCCGAACGAAGGTATGTTGGACTGGAATTACCCTCCGCCAGTACAGCATCTGCTGGACGTCAGTTCCAGTTCAGCAGTACAACCAGCATTACGGAGGTTCCATCAAGCAGAACAAATGGCAGGTAGCTTCCGATCAGCAGAAACAACTGCCAGAAGGAGGTTCTATCGCAGTACCAATATGCCAGAAGGAGTTTCCTTCACTCATGACAACCGCCAGAATATTCCTTCAGCAGTGACACTGCAGATAGTAGTAGCTTCAGCACATGTCAACTGCAGGAGATGTGTCACATCAGCAACACCAGAATAGAAGGAGTTTACGATTCAGCAGTACCAACAGTTAAAATGGAGTTTCCATCGAGCAGTACCAACTGCAGAAAGAAGTTCCATCAGCAGTACCAACTGCAGGTAGGTTTGTCTATTAGCGAGTACCAACTGCTCAGAAGGAAGGTACAAATCAGTACCACATGCAGAGGAGAGCCATCAGCAAGACCAACTGCAGACAGAGCAGACATCCAGCGCAGCATTAATGAACGGTTCATAGAACGCAGCAGATCGCTTATCTGGCATTAGCGAAAGACAAACAACAGTTACCAACTGCCGAAGAGTTCCGATCAGCATGTAACAACTGCTAAAAGAGTTTCACGATCAGCAGCACCACTGCAAAGACGACAGTTCGCACCAACAGCATCGTTCGAACTACAGGAGTATCCATCAGCACTAACAAAGGCTAGAAGTAGTTCCATTCAGCAGGCACAACGCAGAAGAAATTCATCAGCGAGCACCAACTGCAGAAAGAGATTCCATCAGCAGCATCAAAACATGCAAGAAGGATTCCATCCAGCAGCTCACTAACTGCAGAAGGGTCCATTCAGCCAGCACCAACTGCAGAAGAAATATTCCGATCAGTCAGCCACCAACTGCTCTAGCAAGGAGGTTCCATCAGAAGCACCAACTTGCAGGAAGATGTCCATTCAGCAGCACAACTGCAGCAAGGTAGTCCCATCAGCAGCACCAACTGCAGAACGGCGTGTCCATCAGCAGCCCAATCAACTTTGCAGAAAGAAATTTCCCGATCAGCAGCAACCACTGCATGAAGGAGTCCCATCAGCATTCACAAGCTGCAGAAGGCGTTCATCAGCAGCGGACCAACTGCAGAAGAGAATTCCATCAGCAGCACCCAAACTGCCAGAAAAGGAGATTCCTATCAGCATCACAACTGCAGAAGGGGAGTTTCCAAACCATAATGATAATCTCAGCAGCAGCCAACTGCGAAGGAGTTCCATAAGCAGCACCAGCTGCATGAAGGGAGTCTACATCACGCACACCAAGAAGCCAAGGGAGTTCCACTCAGCCAGCTACAGCTGCAGAAGGAGTTACCATAAGCGAGCACCAGCTGCAGAAGGAATCTACACAATGCAGACACCAAACTGACAAAGGAGTTCATCAGCAGCACCAACTGCAGAAGGAGATTCCATCAACACCACCAACTCAGCGAAGGATTTCACAGCCATCAACTGCAGCAAGTTGGTACTTACTGATAGGAACTTCTGCAGTTAGTATTGCTGGTGGGACTCCCTTCTAACATGTTGTTGTATTGTGATGAACTTCTGCTATTGGTGCTGCTGATTGCAAAACTCCTTCGGGCATTTGGTGCTGCTGATTGGTTCCATCAAATAGTACCAACTGCCAAAGTTTCTCAGCACACTAACTATAGAAGGAATTCCACTCAGAGCACCAGCTGCAGAGGAAGTTCCATCTGCAGCACCGGAACTGCATGAAGGAGTGCCAGTTCAGGCAGCACCAATTGTGCACTAGGGAAATTCCCAATTATCCCAGTAAAAAAAACTCCCCAAAAAATTTGTTAAAAAAAAATACGTGGAGGGTTGGGGTCGCCTTTTTTTTTCCCATTCTAGCAGCACCAACTTCGCACAGGAGCTTAATCAGGCAAAGTATCAACTGTAGATGTTCCATGAGCTCAGCCACCAACTGCCGAAGTTCCATCGGCATTACCACGGCAGAAGGATGTTCCATCTGCAGTTACCAAAACCGCATGAAAGGAATTTACTCAATTCAGCAAGCACATCTGAAGGAGTTCCATCAGCAGCACCAACTCCTTCGGCGTTGAGCAGACAGGAGTTTCCATCAGGCAGCCACCACCATACTCCTTGCCTTCGTTGAACTGCTGATAGGAACTTCTTCAGTCAGCAGTGCCAAGTGCAGAAGTAGTTCATCAGCAGCCACCAACTGCAGAGAGTTTCATCAGTCACCACACTGCAGAAGATTTTCCATCAGCACCCAACCAACGGCAATGGCTTCCATCTGCACGTACAAAACCGCAGAAGGAATTCCATCAGCAGCACCAACTGCAGAAGGCAGTTCCACTCAACACACAACGCAGATGTTTCATCAGGAGCCCAACTGCAGAAGCGAGTTCCATCAGTAGTTTCGTCACTACTGATAAAACTCCATCTGCAGTAGATACTTACTGAACTGGACTCCTTTGGCGTTGGTGCGGTGCTGATGGAAATATGTGTTGCTGCTGCTCCATGATGGAGCTCCCTGGTGTTGGTGTATCGTCTGAAGCAAGCACCAACTGTTACGAAAGGTAAGTTATGCAACAGCAGCAACTCAACTGCGTAAGGAGTTCCAATCTAAGCTAGTTATACTCAAACTGCGAATAGAGTTCAACTTGTACAGAAGGTAAGTTCTATATCTATAAGCTAGCTCATCAACTGTGTCAGTATTTCCATTCAGCAGGCACCCAACACACAAACTAAAACCTTTATCCAATCAGCAACGACACCAACTGCAGGATTATCCATCTAAGCAGTTTAGTCTATACTACTTGATTATAAACTTAACTTCTTGAGTGTGTGTGTGTCTGTACTGATGGAACTCTCTCATCATAGTCAGTTATTTATTCTATTAGTATACTAAATATTATAGTAAACTACTGATGCAACTTCACTCGTACATTTTAGGTATCTGCTGATATATGAAATAACTATCTTTCTTGAGCATGATTGGTGAATTAGCTATATATACATAACTGTATCGATAATCATATGCTCTGCGTCATTGTGCTGATCTTGTATATCTGATTAGGTAGATATTCATAGCTAAAGTCAGGCAATATGCGAGAGGTTTCATATTCAGCGAGTTACCAAACTGCTGCTAAAGTGAATAAGTACCTATATATATTTAGCTCTCAAGCACTATCAAATCTGGTATGCTATGGTGTAGGTGCGTGTGTGCTCAGATTGCTTGTGAGTGGTGTAATGTGACGATACACACTGCCATAATAGGAGTTCTGTTGCTCAGTGTGCGCTATACACACACCTAACACTTGCATAGCCGACACCTCGCATCCTCGCAGTTCACCCACACACACACACGCTCAATTGACACTCACTCAAGACACTGCAGACAAAACTCCATACATCATCACCCACAGCTACGATTATAGTCCGTAGCTGTTTTGATGTAATTTTCCATTGACAGCTAAATATTGATAATATCATTGTTGTGAATGATTTGTGTTATGGAACTTTATCCTCCTATTATTAGAGTTATCTCGTGACTGATACACTCTCTTATTTCTCAGTATAATATATATAATTATATATTTTATATATTATTTTGATGGCTTACTGATATATATGATAACTTCTTCTCTCAAACTTTTTGAGTATATATTGTTACCTTTATCTGATTTGGTATTATATATATATAACTCTACTTTATTATTGCAGTGTTGGGTTTTTACTGCTAATGTAGATTATCCTTCTAAAGTTATGTGTATTGTAACTTCTTAATAGTAATTGTATAGAACTCATATTGTATATTGGTAAGTTCTTAACATCAGCCATATGTTGGTACTACTTACTTGTATAAATCGCAACACCATTCCCCACCATAACGATCATTGTACAGTTAATATTATTTGCTGTGATGGAAAACTATATTATATATTACTGGCTATACCGTATATTTGTGTCTTTGTAATATTGTGTATATATTTTATTTGAGAACTTCCTTTATTATGCTATTATAGTTGTGATATGTCTCTCTGATATTAGGATAACTTGTGTTATTTGTGTCGTATACTCATGTATTTGGTATTACTTAGCTTTAATGTATAATAATTTAGTTTTCTACTTATTTGTAACAGTATGTAGTGTAAGCTAGTGACTGGATTATGTGAAACTCATACTACAAAGTAGTATGTTAAATCTGCCTTATGGAGCTCATCTATGCGATTTTAGTTATGCTCGCTGCATGAATACTCCTTCTATGTTATAGTTGTGATTGCTACTGCTATATTTAGCGAACTCCTATATTCGGGCTAATGTATATTGTTGCTGTGATTGGATCATTTCTGGCCTGCAGTATCAACACCCACGAAGCATCAACAAACACAATCACCACAACAGACGTTGATGGACACTTCCTTGTGCTAAGTTATATATGTGTTATAACTGTTTGATCTAGTGTAGATACTCCTGCAGTTTTAGATATTACGGTATACTGTCAAATTTATGATTTCGCGCTGATGGAATTTCTGCTGCAGTTGGTACTGCTGATGGAACTCCTGCAGTTGGTACTGCTGATGGAACTCCTGCAGTTTGTACTGCTGATGGAATTTCCGCTGTAGTTGCTACTGCTCGTGGAACTCCTTCTGCAGCTGGTATTGCTGATGGAACTCCTGCTGTTAGTACTGTTTATGGAACTCCTACTGCAGTTGGTACTGCTGATGGAACTTCTTATTCAGTTAGTACTGCTGATGGTTCTCCTGCATTGGCTACTGCAAATGTCTCTCCTTCTGCAGTTGGTACTGTAGATGGAAGTTTTTCTTCAATTGGCATTGGCAATGGAACTTCTGCAGCTGGTAATTCCTCTGCAGTTGGTACTATAGGTGGCACTTCTGCAATTGGTACTACAGATGTCTCTCCTTCTGTAGTTGATACTGCTGATGGAAGTCTTTCTGCAATTGGTACTGTTGGTGGAAGTCCATCAGCAGTTGGTACTAATGATGAAACCTTTCTTGTAGTTGGTGCTACAGATGGTACTTTTTCTTAAGTTGGTACTGTTGATGGAACCTCTTCTGCAGTTGGTACTGCTGATGGCTCTGATTCTGCAGTTGGTACTCCTAGTGGAACTCCTGCATTTGGTACTGGTGATGGAACTACTTCTGCAGTTGGTACTGTTGTAGACACATGGCAGCACAGATCATCATCACGTGAACAAGATGTGGGCAAGAGCGGATGGAATTTGAAGGGATAAAACAACCAAACTGAACGAGACGTCAAAAGTAGTACATCGCGAGAGGCTAGAGCTCCTGACAGGAAAGGAGGCAGTCGCAAAAAAACATGACCCGAGTGCTGAAAACATGCGAGATAGGACATTACCACGTGATGAACCTGCAGAAGCACGAGTGCGAAACAAACAAGTAGTTTTTAGGTGATCGCAATAAATTTTACATTTTCTGGGAGCAAGGAATTTAACGCTGGTGCTTAGTAGCAAAAGTGAAAAACAAGTAAATACATAAAAGAGAAAAAAAAGGTATTTGTGTAATGAATAGAAATTGGCAATGTGGTAACAGAAAAGGCGTGATTGGAAAGAGCCCAAAAATTTGAAATAAAAAGAGGCTCACTGACAAACATTGGCGGACTAGATTTCGGAGTAGCATTCAGCCATGTTCTTCTGGCTCTTCTTGGTAAGCCCATTTGAAGTGATCTATTGACCTTATCGTGATGGTGATGGCACTCCTTCTGCAGTTAGTACTGCTGATGGCTCTGCTTCTGCAGTTGGTAGTGCTGGTGGGATTCCTTCTGCAGTTGATATTGCTGATGGAACTTTTTGTGCTGTTGGTGCTGCTGATGGAACTCCTTCTGCAAATAGTGCTACTGATGGAACGCCTTCTGCAGTTGGTGCTGCTGATGGAACTCCTTCTGCAGTTGGTGCTGCTAATGGAACTCCTTCTGCAGTTGGTGCTGCTGATGGAACTCCTTCTGTAGTTGTTGCTGCTGATGGAATTCCTTCTGCGTTGGCTGCTGATGGAAAGTTGGTGCTGCTGATGGAACTCTGCAGTTGGTGCTGCTGATGGAACTCCTTCTGCAGTTGGTGCTGCTGATGGAACTCCATCGGCAGTTGGTGCTGCTGATGGAACTCCTTCTGCAGTTGTGCTGCTGCTGATGGGACTCTTTCTGCTGTTGGTGCTGCTGATGAGCTCCTTCGGCAGTTGATGTTTAGAGCAGTTGGTGCTGCTGATGGAACTCCTTCGCAGTTGGTGCTGCTGATGAGGCAACTGCTGTTGGTGCTGGATGGAGCTCCTTCGGCAGTTGGTGTTGCCGATAGAACTCCTGGCAGTTGGTGCTGCTGATGGAACTCCTTCGGCAGTTGGTGCTGCTGATGGAACTCCTGCAGTTTGTGCTGCGATGGAACTCCTTCGGCAGTTGGTGCTGCTGATGGACTCCTTCGCAGTTGGTGCTGCTGATGAAACTCCTTCGGCAGTTGGTGCTGCTGATGGAACTCCTTCTCAGTTGGTGCTGCTGATGGAACTCCTTCGGCAGTTGTGCTGCTGATGGAACTCTTCGGCAGTTGGTGTGCTGATGACTCCTTCGGCAGTTGGTGCTGCGGATGGAACTCCTTTGAAACTCCTTCGCAGTTGGTGCTGTGACTCCTTCGGCAGTGGTGCTGCTGATGAAACTAACCTGAAACAGAAAAGGCGTGATTGGAAAGAGCCCAAAAATTTGAAATAAAAGAGGCTCACTGACAAACATTGGCGGACTAGATTTCGAGGTAGCATTCAGCCATGTTCTTCTGGCTCTTCTTGGTAAGCCCATTTGAAGTGATCTATTGACCTTATCGTGATGGTGATGGCACTCCTTCTGCAGTTAGTACTGCTGATGGCTCTGCTTCTGCAGTTGGTAGTGCTGGTGGGATTCCTTCTGCAGTTGATATTGCTGATGGAACTTTTTGTGCTGTTGGTGCTGCTGATGGAACTCCTTCTGCAGTGCTACTGATGGAACGCCTTCTGCAGTTGGTGCTGCTGATGGAACTCCTTCTGCAGTTGGTGCTGCTGATGGAACTCCTTCTGCAGTTGGTGCTGCTGATGGAACTCCTTCGCTGCTGATGGAAACTCCTTCTGCAGTTGTGCTGCTGATGGAACTCCAGTTGGTGCTGCTGATGGAACTCCTGCAGTTGGTGCTGCTGATGGAACTCCTTCTGCAGTTGGTGCTGCTGATGGAACTCCATCGGCAGTTGTGCTGCTGATGAACTCCTTCTGCAGTTGGTGCTGCTGATGGGACTCTTTCTGCTGTTGGTGCTGCTGATGGAGCTCCTTCGGCAGTTGATGTTGCCGATAGAACTCCTGCAGTTGGTGCTGCTGATGGAACTCCTTCGGCAGTTGGTGCTGCTGATGGAACTCCATCGGCAGTTGGTGCTGCTGATGGGACTCTTTCTGCTGTTGGTGCTGTTGATGGAGCTCCTTCGGCAGTTGATGTTGCCGATAGAACTCCTGCAGTTGGTGCTGCTGATGGAACTCCTTCGGCAGTTGGTGCTGCTGATGGAACTCCTGCAGTTTGTGCTGCCGATGTTCCAGTTCTGGCAGTTGGTGCTGCTGATGAAACTCCTTCGGCAGTTGTGCTGCTGATGCTCCTTCTGCAATGAACTCCTTCGGCAGTTGGTGCTGCTGATGGAACTCCTTCGGCAGTTGGTGCTGCTGATGGGACTCCTTCGGCAGTTGGTGCTGCTGATGGAACTCCTTCGGCAAAACTCCTTCGGCATTGGTGCTGCTGATGAAACTCCTTCGGTGCTGCTGATGGAACTGCAGTGGTGCTGCTGATGGAACTCCTTCGGCAATGGTCTGCTGATGGAACTCGCTTGGTGCTGCTGATGGAACTCCTTCGGCAGTTGGTGCTGCTGATGGAACTCCTTCTGCAAATAGAGCTACTGATGGTAACAGAAAAGGCGTGATTGGAAAGAGCCCAAAAATTTGAAATAAAAAGAGGCTCACTGACAAACATTGGCGGACTAGATTTCGGAGTAGCATTCAGCCATGTTCTTCTGGCTCTTCTTGGTAAGCCCATTTGAAGTGATCTATTGACCTTATCGTGATGGTGATGACACTCCTTCTGCAGTTAGTACTGCTGATGGCTCTGCTTCTGCAGTTGGTAGTGCTGGTGGGATTCCTTCTGCAGTTGATATTGCTGATGGAACTTTTTGTGCTGTTGGTGCTGCTGATGGAACTCCTTCTGCAAATAGTGCTACTGATGGAACGCCTTCTGCAGTTGGTGCTGCTGATGGAACTCCTTCTGCAGTTGGTGCTGCTAATGGAACTCCTTCTGCAGTTGGTGCTGCTGATGGAACTCCTTCTGTAGTTGTTGCTGCTGATGGAACTCCTTCTGCAGTTGGTGCTGCTGATGGAACTCCTTCGGCAGTTGGTGCTGCTGATGGAACTCCTGCAGTTGGTGCTGCTGATGGAGCTCCTTCTGCAGTTGGTGCTGCTGATGGAACTCCATCGGCAGTTGGTGCTGCTGATGGAACTCCTTCTGCAGTTGGTGCTGCTGATGGGACTCTTTCTGCTGTTGGTGCTGCTGATGGAGCTCCTTCGGCAGTTGATGTTGCCGATAGAACTCCTGCAGTTGGTGCTGCTGATGAACTCCTTCGGCAGTTGGTGCTGCTGATGGAACTCCTCGGCAGTTGTGCTGCTGATGGGACTCCTGCTGTTGGTGCTGCTGATGGAGCTCCTTCGGCAGTTGATGTTGCCGATAGAACTCCTGCAGTTGGTGCTGCTGATGGAACTCCTTCGGCAGTTGGTGCTGCTGATGGAACTCCTGCAGTTTGTGCTGCCGATGGAACTCCTTCGGCAGTTGGTGCTGCTGATGGGACTCCTTCGGCAGTTGGTGCTGCTGATGAAACTCCTTCGGCAGTTGGTGCTGCTGATGGAACTCCTTCTGCAGTTGGTGCTGTTGATGGAACTCCTTCGGCAGTTGGTGCTGCTGATGGAACTGGCAGTTGGTGCTGCTGATGGGACTCCTTCGGCAGTTGGTGCTGCTGATGGAACTCCTTCGGCAGTTGGTGCTGTTGATGGAACTCCTTCGGCAAATAGTGCTACTGATGGTAACAGAAAAGGCGTGATTGGAAAGAGCCCAAAAATTTGAAATAAAAAGAGGCTCACTGACAAACATTGGCGGACTAGATTTCGGAGTAGCATTCAGCCATGTTCTTCTGGCTCTTCTTGGTAAGCCCATTTGAAGTGATCTATTGACCTTATCGTGATGGTGATGGCACTCCTTCTGCAGTTAGTACTGCTGATGGCTCTGCTTCTGCAGTTGGTAGTGCTGGTGGGATTCCTTCTGCAGTTGATATTGCTGATGGAACTTTTTGTGCTGTTGGTGCTGCTGATGGAACTCCTTCTGCAAATAGTGCTGCTGATGGAAGCTTCTGCAGATAGTGCTGCTGCTCCTGCTTGGTTGCTGCTAATGGAACTCCTTCGGCAGTTGCGTGCTGCTGATGGAACTCCTTCTGAGTGTTGCTGCTGATGGAACTCCTTCTGCAGTTGGTGCTGCTGATGGAACTCCTTCGGCAGTTGGTGCTGCTGATGGAACTCCTGCAGTTGGTGCTGCTGATGGAACTCCTTCGGCAGTTGGTGCTGCTGATGGAACTCCTTTGGTGCTGCTGATGGAACTCCTTCTGCAGTTGGTGCTGCTGATGGAACTCCTTCGCAGTTGGTGCTGCTGATGGAACTCCTTCGGCAGTTGGTGCTGCTGATGGAACTCCTTCTGCAGTTGGTGCTGCTGATGGAACTCCTTCTGCAGTTGGTGCTGCTGATGGAACTCCTGGCAGTTGGTGCTGCTGATGGAACTCCTTCTGCAGTTGCTGCTGCTCTTCTTGCTGCTGATGGACTCCTTCGGCAGTTGGTGCTGCTGATGGAACTCCTTCTGCAGTTGGTGCTGCTGATGGAACTCCTTCGGCAGTTGGTGCTGCTGATGGAACTCCTTCGCAGTTGGTGCTGCTGATGGAACTCCTTCTGCAGTTGGTGCTGCTGCCTTCGCAGTTGGTGCTGCTGATGGAACTCCTTCTGCAGTTGGTGCTGCTGCTCCTTCGCAGTTGGTGCTGCCTTCGGCAGTTGGTGCTGCTGATGGAACTCCTTCTGCAGTTGGTGCTGCTGATGGAAACTCCTTCTGCAGTTGGTGCTGCTGCAGTTGGTGCTGCTGATGGAACTCCTTCGGCAGTTGGTGCTGCTGCTCCTTCTTGGTGCTGCTGATGGAACTCCTTCTGCAGTTGGTGCTGCTGATGGAACTAGTTGGTGCTGCTGATGGAACTCCTTCGGCAGTTGGTGCTGCTGATGAACTCCTTCTGCAGTTGGTGCTGCTGATGGAACTCCTTCGGCAGTTTGGTGCTGCTGATGGAACTCCTTCGCAGTTGGTGCTGCTGATGGAACTCCTTCTGCAGTTGGTGCTGCTGATGGAACTCCTTCTGCAGTTGGTGCTGCTGATGGAACTCCTTCTTGGTGCTGCTGATGGAACTGCAGTTGCTGCTGATGGAACAGTTGGTGTTGCTGATGGAACTCCTTCTGCAGTTGGTGCTGCTGACTCCTTCTGCAGTTGGTGCTGCTGATGGAACTCCTTCGGCAGTTGGTGCTGCTGATGGAACTCCTTCTGCAGTTGGTGCTGCTGATGGAACTCCTTCTGCAGTTGGTGCTGCTGATGGAACTCCTTCAGTTGGTGCTTGATGGAACTCCAGTTGGTGCTGCTGATGGAACTCCTTCGGCAGTTGGTGCTGCTGATGGAACTCCTTCTGCAGTTGGTGCTGCTGCTCCTTCTGCAGTTGGTGCTGCTGATGGAACTCCTTCTGCAGTTGGTGCTGCTGATGGAACTCCTGCAGTTGGTGCTGCTGATGGAACTCCTTCAGTTGGTGCTGCTGATGGAACTCCTGCTGCTCTCCTTCGGCAGTTGGTGCTGCTGATGGAACTCCTTCGTTGGTGCTGCTGATGGAACTCCTTCTGCAGTTGGTGCTGCTGATGGAACTCCTTCAGTTGGTGCTGCTGATGGAACTCCTTCGGCAGTTGGTGCTGCTGATGGAACTCCTGCACTGCTCCTTCGGCAGTTGGTGCTGCTGCACTGCTGATGGAACTCCTTCGGCAGTTGGTGCTGCTGATGGAACTCCTTCTGCAGTTGGTGCTGCTGATGGAACTCCTTCGGCAGTTGGTGCTGCTGATGGAACTCCTTCTGCAGTTGCTGCTGATGGAATACTGCTGATGGAACTCCTTCTTCTGCTGATGGAACTCCTTCGGCAGTGGTGCTGCTGATGGAACTCCTTCTGCAGTTGCTGCTGCTGCTGGATGGAACTGCCTGCTCCTTCGCAGTTGGCTGATGGAACTCCTTCTGCAGTTGGTGCTGCTGATGGAACTCCTTCGCAGTTGGTGCTGCTGATGGAACTTGGCAGTTGGTGCTGCTGATGGAACTCCTTCGGCAGTTGGTGCTGCTGATGGAACTCCTTCTGCAGTTGGTGCTGCTGATGGAACTCCTTCTGCAGTTGGTGCTGCTGATGGAACTCCTTCTGCAGTTGGTGCTGCTGATGGAACTCCTTCTGCAGTTGGTGCTGCTGATGGAACTCCTTCTGCAGTTGGTGCTGCTGATGGAACTCCTTCTGCAGTTGGTGCTGCTGATGGAACTCCTTCTGCAGTTGGTGCTGCTGATGGAACTCCTTCTGCAGTTGGTGCTGCATGGAACTTTGCTTCTGCTGTTGGTGCTGCTGATGGAACTCCTTCGGCAGTTNTCCTTCTGAAAATGATACTGCTGAATGAACTCATTTTACATTTGGTACTGCTGAAGAAACTCCTTCAGCAGTTGGTATTGCTGATGGAACTCCTGCACTTGGTGCTGCTGATGGAACTCCTTCTGCAGTTGGTGCTGCTGATGGAACTCCTTTTGCAGTTGGTACTGCTGATGGAACTCTTTCTGTTGTTGGTGCTGCTGATAGAACTCCTCCTGATGTTGGTACTGCTGAAAGAACTCCTTCTGCAGTTAGTACTGCTGATAGAACTCCTTTTGTTGTGCTGCTGATGGAACTTCTTCTGCAGTTATTGCCGCTGATGGAACTCCTTCTGCAGTTGGTGCTGCTGATGGAACTCCTTCGTCAGTTGTTACTGTTGATGGAACTCTTTCTGTTATTGGTATTGCTGAAGGAACTCTTTCGGCAGTGTGTACTGCTGATGGATCTCCTGCAGTTGTTGCTGATGGAACTCCTGCAGTTGGTGCTGCTGATGGAACTCTTGCCGTTGGCACTGCTGAAGGAACTTCTACTGTTGGTACTGCTGATGGAACTCTTTCTGTTGTTGGTGCTGTTGATGGAACTCCTCCTGCTGTTGGTGCTGCTGAAAGAACTCCTGCAGTTGGTGCTGCTGATGGAACTCCTTCTGTTGATGCTGCTGATAGAACTCCATCTGCTGCTGGTGCTGCTGATGGAACTGCTTCTACAGTTAGTACTACTATAGGAACTCCTGCTATTGGTGCTGCTTAAGGAACTCCTTCTGCAGTTGGTGCTGCTGATGGAAATCGTTCTGTAGTTGGTACTGCTGAAGGAACTCCTTCTGCAGTTGCTACTGCTGATGGAAATCCTTCTGCAGTTGCTACTGCTGAAGAAACTCCTTTGGCAGTTGGTATTGCGGATGGAACTCCTTCTGAGGTTGTTCCTGCTGATGGAACTCCTGCAGTTGGTATTGCTGATAGAAATCCTTCTGCAATTGCTACTGCTGATGGAAATCCTTCTGCAGTTGGTACTGCTGAATGAACTCCTTCTGCAGTTGTTGCCGCTGATGGAACTCTTTCTGCAGTTGGTTCTGCTGATAGAAATCCTTTTGCAGTGGATACTGCTGATGGAACTCCTTCTGCTGTTGGTACTGCTGAAGGAACTCCTGCTGTTGGTACTGCTGATGGAACACCTGCAGTTGTTCCTGCTGATGGAACTCCTTCTGCTGTTGGTGCTACTGAAGGAACTCTTCTGCTGTGGTACTACTGAAGGAACTCCTGTTGTTTGTACTTATGATGAAAATCTTTCTGCAGTAGGTACTGCTGATGGAACACCTTCTGCAGCTGTTCCTGCTGATGGAACTCCTTCTGCTGTTGGTTCTGCTGTGGAACTCCCGCTGTCGGTACTGCTGAAGGATCTCCTTCTGCAGTTGGTGCTGATGATAGAAATCCTTCTGCAGTTGTTGCTTCTGAAGGAACTTCTGCAGTTGTTGCCGCTGATGAAACTGATGGAAATCTTTCTGCTGTTGATACTGCTGAAGGAACTCCTCCTGTTGGTACTGCCTCTCTGCTGCAGTTGGTACTGTTGATGGAACTCCTTCTGCAGTTGGTGCTGCTGATGGAAATCTTTCTTCTGTTGGTACTGCTGAAGGAACTCCTCCTGTTGGACTACTGATGGAAATCCTACTACAGTTGGTACTGCTGTTAGTGCTGCTGATGGAACTACTTCTGCAGTTGGTGCTGCTGATGTTGGTGCCACTGATGGAACTCCACCTGCTGTTGTACTGCTGAAGCAACTTCTGCTGTTGGTACTGCTGATGGAAATCTTTATGCTGTTGGTACTGTTGATGGAACACCTTCTGCAGTTGGTGCTGCTGATGAACTCCTGCAGTTGTTCCTGCTGATGGAACTCCTTCTGCTGTTGGTTCTGCTGATGGAACTCCTGCTGTTGGTACTGCTGATAGAACTCCTCCTGCTTGGTACTGCTGATGGAAATCTTTATGCTGTTGGTACTGTTGATGGAACACCTTCTGCAGTTGGTACTGCTGAAGGAACTCCTGCAGTTGTTCTTGCTGATGGAACTCCTTCTGCTGTTGGTTCTGCTGATGGAACTCCTGCTGTTGGTACTGCTGATAGAACTCCTCCTGCTGTTGGTACTGCTGATGGAACTCCTTCTCCAATTGGTGCTGCTGATGGAACTCCTGGTGTTGGTAATGGTGAAGGAACACAGTTGGTGCTGATGATGGAAATTCTTCTGCAGTTTGGTACTGCTAAAGGAACTTCTACTGTTCGTACAGCTGAAGGAACTCCTTCTGCAGTTGGTGCTGCTGATGGAAATCTTTCTGCTGTTGGTACTGCTGAAGGAACTCCGTCAGTTGTTCCTGCTGATGGAACTCTATCTGTTGTTGGTACTGCTGATGGAACTCCTTCTGCTGATGGAACTCCTGCAGCTTTTGCTGCTGAAGGAACTCCTGCAGTTGGTGATGCTGATGGAACTCTTGCCGTTGGTACTGCTGAAGGAACTTCTTCTGCTGTTGGTTCTGCTGATGGAACTCCTACTGTTCGTACTGCTGAAGGTACTCCTTCTGCTGTTGTTCTGCTGTTGGAACTCCTGCTATTAGTACTACTGAATGAACTCTTGCCGTTGGTACTGCTAAAGGAACTCCTTCTGCTGTTGGTTCAGCTGATGAAACTCCTACCGTTGTTAGTGCTGATGGAACTCCTGCATTTGGTGCTGCTGATGGAACTCCTTCTGTAGTTGTTGCTGCTGAAGGAACTCCTTCTGCAGTTGTTGCTGCTGATGGAACTCCTTCTGCAGTTGTTGCTGCTGAAGGAACTCTGCAGTTGTTGCTGCTAAGGAACTCCTTCTGCAGTTGCTACTGCTGATGGAAATCCTTTCTGCAGTTGCTACTGCTGAAGAAACTCCTTTGGCAGTTGTATGCGGATGGAACTCCTTCTGAGGTTGTTCCTGCTGATGGAACTCCTGCAGTTGGTATTGCTGATAGAAATCCTTCTGCAATTGCTACTGCTGATGGAAATCCTTCTGCAGTTGGCTGAATGAACTCCTTCTGCAGTTGTTGCCGCTGATGGAACTCTTTCTGCAGTTGGTTCTGCTGATAGAAATCCTTTTGCAGTGGATACTGCTGATGGAACTCCTTCTGCTGTTGGTACTGCTGAAGGAACTCCTGCTGTTGGTACTGCTGATGGAACACCTGCAGTTGTTCCTGCTGATGGAACTCCTTCTGCTGTTGGTGCTACTGAAGGAACTCCTTCTGCTGTTGGTACTACTGAAGGAACTCCTGTTGTTGGTACTTATGATGAAAATCTTTCTGCAGTAGGTACTGCTGATGGAACACCTTCTGCAGCTGTTCCTGCTGATGGAACTCCTTCTGCTGTTGGTTCTGCTGGTGGAACTCCCGCTGTCGGTACTGCTGAAGGATCTCCTTCTGCAGTTGGTGCTGATGATAGAAATCCTTCTGCAGTTGTTGCTTCTGAAGGAACTTCTGCAGTTGTTTGCCGCTGATGAAACTGATGGAAATCTTTCTGCTGTTGATACTGCTGAAGGAACTCCTCCTGTTGGTACTGCTGATGGAAATTCATCTGCAGTTGGTACTGTTGATGGAACTCCTTCTGCAGTTGGTGCTGCTGATGGAAATCTTTCTTCTGTTGGTACTGCTGAAGGAACTCCTCCTGTTGGTACTACTGATGGAAATCCTACTACAGTTGGTTACTGCTGTTAGTGCTGCTGATGGAACTACTTCTGCAGTTGGTGCTGCTGATGTTGGTGCCACTGATGGAACTCCACCTGCTGTTGGTACTGCTGAAGCAACTTCTGCTGTTGGTACTGCTGATGGAAATCTTTATGCTGTTGGTACTGTTGATGGAACACCTTCTGCAGTTGGTGCTGCTGATGGAACTCCTGCAGTTGTTCCTGCTGATGGAACTCCTTCTGCTGTTGGTTCTGCTGATGGAACTCCTGCTGTTGGTACTGCTGATAGAACTCCTCCTGCTGTTGGTACTGCTGATGGAAATCTTTATGCTGTTGTACTGTTGATGGAACACCTTCTGCAGTTGGTACTGCTGAAGGAACTCCTGCAGTTGTTCTTGCTGATGGAACTCCTTCTGCTGTTGGTTCTGCTGATGGAACTCCTGCTGTTGGTACTGCTGATAGAACTCCCTCCTGCTGTTGGTACTGCTGATGGAACTCCTTCTCCAATTGGTGCTGCTGATGGAACTCCTGGTGTTGGTAATGGTGAAGGAACACAGTTGGTGCTGATGATGGAAATTCTTCTGCAGTTGGTACTGCTAAAGGAACTTCTACTGTTCGTACAGCTGAAGGAACTCCTTCTGCAGTTGGTGCTGCTGATGGAAATCTTTCTGCTGTTGGTACTGCTGAAGGAACTCCGTCAGTTGTTCCTGCTGATGGAACTCTATCTGTTGTTGTACTGCTGATGGAACTCCTTCTGCTGATGGAACTCCTGCAGCTTTTGCCTGCTGAAGGAACTCCTGCAGTTGGTGATGCTGATGGAACTCTTGCCGTTGGTACTGCTGAAGGAACTTCTTCTGCTGTTGGTTCTGCTGATGGAACTCCTACTGTTCGTACTGCTGAAGGTACTCTCTTCTGCTGTTGTTCTGCTGTTGGAACTCCTGCTATTAGTACTACTGAATGAACTCTTGCCGTTTGGTACTGCTAAAGGAACTCCTTCTGCTGTTGGTTCAGCTGATGAAACTCCTACCGTTGTTAGTGCTGATGGAACTCCTGCATTTGGTGCTGCTGATGGAACTCCTTCTGTAGTTGTTGCTGCTGAAGGAACTCCTCTGCAGTTGTTGCTGCTGATGGAACTCCTTCTGCAGTTGTTGCTGCTGAAGGAACTCCTTCTGCAGTTGTTGCTGCTAATGGAACTCCTTCTGCAGGTGTTGCTGAAGGAACTCCTTCTGCAGTGTTGCTGGAACTCCTTCTGCAGTTGGTAATGCTGAAGGAACTCCTTCTGCAGTTGGTGCTGCTAATGGAACTCCTTCTGCTGGTGCTGCTTCAGGAATTACTTGTACAGTTGTTGCTGCTGAAAGAGCTACTTCTGCAGTTGTTGCTTCTGAAGGAACTCCTTCTGCAGTTGTTGCTGCTCATATAACTCCTGCAGCTTTTTCTCTGATGGAATACCTTCTGCAGTTGTTGCTGCTGGAGGAACTTCTTCTGCAGTTGTTGCTGCTGATGGAACTCTTTCTGCTGTTGGTACTGCTGAAGGAACTCCTGCTGTTTGGTACTGCTGAAGGAACTCCTTCTGCTGTTGGTGCTGCTGATGGAACTCCTGCTGTTGGTACTGCTGGAGGAACTTCTGCTATTGTTGCCGCTTAAAGAACTCCTTCTGCTGTTGGTGCTGCTTAAGGAACTCCTTCTGCTGTTGTGCTGCTGATGGAACTCCTTCGGCAGTCGGTACTGCTGATGGAACTCCTGCAGTTGGTGCTGCTGAAGGAATTCCTTCTGCAGTTGGTATTACGATGGAACTCCATCTGCAGTTTGGTACTGCTGAAGGAAATCCTGCTGTGTTGCTTAAGGAACTCCTTCTGCTGTTGATACTGCTAATGGAACTCCTTCTGCAGTTGGTGCTGCTGATGGAACTCCTGCTGTTGGTACTGCTGCAGGAACTCCTTCTGCTGTTGTTTCTGCTGATGGAACTCCTGCTGTTTGTACTGGTGAGGGAACTCCTGCTGTTGGTGCTGCTGATGGAACTCCTTCAGCTGTTGGTACTGCTGATAGAACTCCTGCTGTTGTTTCTTGTGATGGAACTCCTTCTGCTGTTGGTACTGCTGATGGAACTCCTGCAGTTGCTGCTGCTGATGGAAATCCTTCTGCTGTTGGTACTGCTGAAGGAACTCCTACAGTTGGTACTGCTGATGGAAATCCTTCTGCTGTTGGTACTGCTGAAGGAACTCCTGCAGTTGGTACTTCTGAAGGAACTCCTTCTGCAGTTGGTACTGCTGCAGGAACTCCTTTTCGTGTTGTTGCTGCTGATGGAACTCCTTCTACTGCTGGTGCTGCTGATGGAACTCCTGCTGTTGATATTGCTGAAGGAACCTCTTCTGCTGTTGGTACTGTTGATGGAACTCCTTCTCCAGTTGTTGTTGCTGAATGAACTCCTTCGGCAGTTGGTTCTGCTGATGGAAATCCTGCTGTTAGTACTGCTGAAGGAACTCCTTCTGCAGTTGGTACTGCTGATGGAACTCTTGCTGTTGTTACTGTTGATGGAACTCCTTCTCCAGTTGGTACTTCTGATGGAACTCCTTCTGCAGTTGTTGCTGCTGATGGAACATCTGCTGTTGGTACTGCTGAAGGAACTCCTTCTGCTGTTGGTGCTGCTGATGGAACTCCTTCTGCAGTTGTTGCTACTGATAGAACTCCTTCTGCAATTATTGCAGCCGAAGGAACTCCTTCGGCAGTTGGTACTGCTGATGGAACTCCTTCTGCAGTTGGTACTGCTGATGGTACTGCTGAAAGAACTCCTGCTGTTAGTACTGCTTAAGGAACTCCCGCTGTTGGTACTGCTGATGGAACTCCTTGAGCTGTTGGTGCTGCTGATGAAACTCCTGTAGTTGTTGCAGCTGAAGGAGCTCCCTCTTCACTTGTTGCTGCTGATGGAACTCCTTCTGCAGTTGTTGATGCTGAAGGAACTCCTTCTGCAGTTGTTGCTGCTGAAGGAGCTCCTTCTGCAGTTGTTGCTGCTGAAGGAACTTCTGCAGTTGCTGCTGCTGATGTAACAGCTTCTGCAGTTGGTACTGCTGATGGAACCCCTTCTGCAGTTGTTGCTGCTGATGGAACTCCTTCTGCAGTTGGTGCTGCTGAAGGAACTTCCTCTGCAGTTGCTGCTGTTGATGTAACACCTTCTGCAGTTGCTGCTGCTGATGGAACTCTTTCTGCAGTTGTTGCTGCTGATGGAACTCCTGCAGTTTGTGCTGCTGAAGGAACTTCCTCTGCAGTTGGTGCTGCTGATGGAACTCCTTCTGCAGTTGGTACTGCTGATGGAAATCCCTCTGCAGTTGGTGCTGCTGAAGGAACTCCTTCGGCAATTGGTGTGGCTGATGGAACTCCTGCTGTTGTTACTGCTGATGGAATTTCTTCTGCAGTTGGTGCTGCTGATGGAATTCCTTTGGCAGTTGGTGCTGCTGAAGGAACTCCTTCTGCAGTTGGTAATGTTGATGGGACTCCTTCTGCTGTTGTTACTGCTAATGGAAGACCTTTTGCAGTTGTTACTTCTGATGGAACTCCTTCGGCAGTTGGTGCTGCTGATGAAACTCCTTCTGCTGATGGAACTCCTTCTGCTGTTGGTACTGATGATGGTACTGCTGAAAGAACTCCTGCTGTTAATACTGCTTAAGGAATTTCTGCTGTTGGTACTGCTGATGGAACTCTTGCTGTTGTTACTTTTGATGGAACTCCTTCTGCTCTTGGTACTGCTGATGAAACTCCTGTAGTTGTTGCTGCTGAAGGAGCTCCCTCTGCAGTTGTTGCTGCTGATGAAACTCCTTCTGCAGTTGTTGCTGCTGAAGGAACTTCCTCTGCAGTGTGTGCTGCTGATGGAACTCCTTCTGCAGTTGGTACTGCTGATGGAAATCCTTCTGCAGTTGGTGCTGTTGAAGGAACTCCTTTTGCAGTTGGTAATGTTGATGGAATTTCTTCTGCAGTTAGTACTGCTGATGAAACTCCTTCTGCTGTTGGTGCTGCTGATGGAACTCCTTCTGCAGTTGGTACTGCTGATGGAAATCCTTCTGCAGTTGGTACTGTTGAAGGAACTCCTATTGCTGTTGGTAATGTTGATGGAATTTCTTCTGCAGTTAGTACTGCTGATGGAATTCCTTCTGCTGTTGGTGCTGCTAATGGAACTCCTGCTGTTGGTTCTGCTGATGGAACTCCTTCTGTTGTTGGTACTGCTGATGGAACTCCTTCTGCTGTTGGTACTGCTGAAGTACTGCTGATGAACCCTTCTGCCTGCTGATGGAACTCCTGCTGTTGGTACTGCTGAAGGAACTCCTTCTGCTGTTGGTACTGCTGATGGAACTCCTGCTGTTGGTACTGCTGAAGGAACTCCTTCGGCAGTTGGTAATGCTGCAGGAACTCCTTCTGCTGTCGGTACTGCTTAAGGAACTCCTTCTGCTGTTGTTACTGCTGATGGAATTTCTTCTGCAATTGGTGCTGCTGATGGAACTCCTTCTGCAGTTTGTACTGCTGAAGGGACTCCTTCTGTTGGTGCGTCTGATGGAACTCCTTCTGCAGTTGGTACTGCTGAAAGAACTTCTGCTGTTGGTAATGCTTAAATAACCCTGCTTTTGGTACTGCTGATGGAATTTCTTCTGCAGTTGGTACTGCTGAAGGAACTCCTTCTGCTGTTGGTACTGCTTAAGAAACTCCTGCTCTTGGTACTGCTGAAGGAATTCCTTCTGCTGTTGGTACTGCTGATAGAACTCCTTTTGGTGTTGGTACTTCTGATGAAACTCTTTCTGCAGTTGGTACTCTTGATGGACCTCCTGCTGTTGGTACTTCTGTTGGAATTCATTCCTCAGTTGGTGCTGTTGATGGAACTCCTTGTCAAGCAAACACCCACAACTGTAAGCACTGGCGGCCTGTGTGTGATGGTTAAGGTGTGTATGTGCGTATGTATGTGTGAGTGAAAAGCGCGCGAGGAAGGTGACGAGGTGCTTGGGCGGAAGTATGTGTGGATAGCTGAACTGGTGGTGCTTGAGAGAGGTCAAACCATAGCTACAGATATCCACTCATCCTTGAGAAGACTACTCCTAAAAGGTGACTATTTCTTTTTATCAAGTTTGTGTATTTTTATTTTATTTAGTTTTGAAGTCGAGTTTGATATAATGCGGACTTTGCGTATTATAATTACTGTAAGATTGTGTATGAATTAAATGTTGAACAATTATTTAATATGTGATGTCCTTCCCTGCTGAAGGTACTCCTTCGGCAGTTGGTGCTGCTGATGGAACTCCTTCGGCAGTTGGTGCTGCTGATGGAACTCCTTCTGCAGTTGGTGCTGCTGATGGAACTCCTTCTGCAGTTGGTGCTGCTGATGGAACTCCTTCGGCAGTTGGTGCTGCTGATGGAACTCCTTCTGCAGTTGGTGCTGCTGATGGAACTCCTTCGGCAGTTGGTGCTGCTGATGGAACTCCTTCTGCAGTTGGTGCTGCTGATGGAACTCCTTCGGCAGTTGGTGCTGCTGATGGAACTCCTTCTGCAGTTGGTGCAGATGAACTCCTTCTGCAGCTGCTGCTGATGGAACTCCTTCTGCAGTTGGTGCTGCTGATGGAACTCCTTCGGCAATGGTGCTGCTGATGGAACTCCTTCTGCAGTTTACTGCTGCTGATGGAACTCCTTCTGCAGTTGGTGCTGCTGATGGAACTCCTTCGGCAGTTGGTGCTGCTGATGGAACTCCTTGCAGTTGTTGCTTCGGAACTTTACTGCAGTTATTGTGCTGATGGGCAGCTGGTGCTGCTGATGAAAAACCTTTTGCAGTTGGTGCTGCTGATGGAACTCCTGCAGTTAGTGCTGCTGAAGGAACTCCTTTGGCAGTTGCTACTGGTGATGAAGCACCTTCTGCAGGAGTTTCAGCAACGGCATAAGGAGAGGCATCAGCAGTTTATACTAGTCATATTAGAAGAAATGCTAGTAAAACTGAGAATACTATAAACAGATGTACCGTTATTGATAGTCGGCTTTTTGTAATGAATATATATATATATATATATATATATATATATATATATATATATATATATATATTATATATATATATATATATATTATATATATATATATATATATATATATATAATATATATATATATATATATATAATATATATATATGTATATGTATATGTATATGCATATATATGTATATATACAAATATGTGTATATGTGTGTGTGTGTGTGTTTGTCTGTGCATGTGTGTGTGCGTGTGAATATATACATACATACTTATGGATTTGCATCTATATGCATATCTGTACTCATAACATTAAATGAAGCATTATCAATGAATATATTCATAGTGCTAATAAGCTAATCATAATACAACCATATTAGCACATTAACCATACCTGCAGCGCCAACGGAAAGAATAGTAGGAATAATAAAGGAAAAATAAATAAGATATCATTTATTAAATCAAATATTAGAAAGCTAAGAAAATATAATGAAAAAGCAGACAAGAAGATTATTTATGAAAGAAAAAAAGGGGGAAATGAAGTAATAAGGGAATTAATTAAGTTGAATTAATGAATGAATAGAACAAAGTAGATGATAATGATGAAAGGTAATAAGGCTAGTTAGATTTCAATATTGTTGAAGGCGCTGTGAGTCTTTTAAGAAATGTGGTATATTTGTTGTAAAAATAAAGAAACGAATGGAGAGAACAGAAGATGGAATAATAATGGTGGAAAAAGATGCTGGAGAAAGAAGACTGTGGAGAGATGATGGAGAAACTGTGGAGAGAGATGGCTGAGGAACGCTGGAGAAAGAAAAAGAGGGAGAGATGGTGGAGAAAGAAAAGAGGGAGAGATACTGGAGAAAGAAAAAGAGGAAATGTTGGAGAAAGAAAAGAGGAAGAGATGCTGGAGAAAGAAAAAGAGGGAGAGATGATGGAGAAAGAAAAGGAGGGAGAGATGATGGAGAAAGAAAAAGAGGGAGAGACGCTGGAGAAAGAAAAGACGGAGAGATGATGGGGAAAGAAAGAAAGAAAAAAAGAGAGATGTGCTGGAGAAAGAAAAAGAGAGATACAGGAAAGAGAAAAATAAGGAAAGATGCTGTGGAATGATGACGGAGAAATGCTGGAGAAAGTTGATGCTGGAGAGATGTTGGAGAGTGGAGATGCTAGAGAGATGCTGCAGAAATGCTAGAGACTAAAGGAGAGGGAGAGACACTGGAAGGATACTGGAAATAGAATATGCTGGAAAGATGCTGGAGAATGAAGACGAAGGAGAAATGGTGGAGAAAGAAGAGGCAAGAGACAGAATTAGCAGGAGAGATAAGATGATGAGTGAGATGGATAGAGAGAAGAGATGCGAATAGCCACGGGATACAGAAAGAGATGCTAGGGAGATCGAGAAGCCAGAAAGAAGCGAGAGGTGGATGGTAAATAGGAAGGATGCTGGGGATGGAAACACTGGAGAAAAGAGAGAAAGAGAGAGAGTGAGTGAGTGAGAAAGAGAGAGAGAGAAAGAAAGAGAGAGAGTGAGTGAGTGAGAAAGAGAGAGAGAGAGAGAGAAAGACGGAGATCAGAGTAGGAGGAAAACGAGATGAGGAAGCTGGACAGATAGGATGCTGGAGAGAGATGGGGAAAGAAGAGAAAAAAGAAAGAGTAGAAGAAGATGAAGAAAGAAAAGGAATGTACGGGAAAGAAAGAAAAAAAAACAGGGAAAAGAAGAAGCAGAAGATTTAGAAAGAGTAAATGAAGGAGTGAGAAGGAGAAACAAGGAGAAAGAAGGAGATAGAGGAGATAGGGAAGATTTTGAAAGAAGGGAGAGGGGGGTTATAGAAGAGAGAGAAAAAAATAATTTGGAAATTTAGAAAGAGGGGGAAGTGTAGAGGTGAGAAGAAGAAAAAGGAACAAAAAACTAGAGAAGGGGGTAGATGAATGAGAGTTAAAATGAAGATTTAGAAACAGAGGGTGAAGAAATGAGAAAGAGAAACCGCAGAAAGAAGATGCAGAATAGAGAGGGGGAAAGGATAAAGGAGAGTAAAGATGAAGACTTAGAAAGAAAGAATGTAGGAGAGAGAGAGAGAGAAAGCAGGGAAAGAGATGGGTGCAGGAGAGAGTATGAGAAGATAAAGAAAGAAAGGAGAGAGTGGAGGAAACAGAGAAAAAACAGAGAAAGGTGATTTAGTAGAAAATTCGGGAAGATTCAGAAAGAAGGAGATGTAAGTGAGAAGAGGAAAAAATGGAGAAAAAGTAGAGATGAGCGAGAGTGAAGATGGAGATTTAGAAAGAGAGAAAACGAGAAACCAGGAAAGAATGAGAGAGAGAGAGAGAGAGAGAATTTAGAAAGAGGAGGTGAAACCAGACAAAGGGGGAGGCGGAGAAGGGAGAAAGAAAGGCAGAAGAGAGGAGTCGAAGCTGGAGAGAAAATAGAGAGAGAAAGAGAGAGAGAGAGAGGAGAGAGGAGAGAGAGAGAGGAAAAAAATGCCGGAAAGGTTAGAAAAAGAGAGGGATTGAGGAGAGAGAAAGAGAAAGAAATAAGACAGAGAGAAAGAAAGAAAGAAAAAATAGAAATTTAGGAGAGCGATGAAGATGGAAATAGAGCCGGAACAGGGAAGGAAAAAGACAAAAATTAAAAATGTTTTGAAAAAAAAAATAGAATAAAAATAAGAATAAAATTATTATTAAGTGAAAGAACGAAAAAAAGGAAAAAAGGAAGAACGAATTGAGAAAGATAACTCACTCACTGAATTATAATCAAACAGGAAAAAAAACTGAATAACATCTTTTTGGTTTATTCTTTAATATTATTTCCTTCACTCTTTTTGCGTCTCAAAGAAATTACAACAAGATCTAATTGGCTTTTGACTTTCTACAAGTAATAAGGAGTCGTTTTCTAGATTGTCAGTAGAACTGACACAGAATCTGGGATGTCCTTATACTTTCCTATGTCATTCTCTATGAAAAAATAGGGCGATGAATAGTTTTTTTTTTTTTGTTTGTTTGTTTGTTTTGTTTTTGTTTTGTTTTTGTTTTTTACTTCTTCATTTCTTATCTGCTTTTCCTTTTTCTTTTTTCTTTCTTTCTTTTTTTCTTTCTTTTTTGGTTGATGGAATAAATCTGTTATCATAAAATCATGTCTTTTTTATATATTTATTTTTCTGTTTTTTCTTCTTCTTTTTCTTTTCTTTTTTTTTTTTTTTTTTTTTTTTTTTTTTTTTTTTTTTTTTGGATGGATTAGATCTGTTATAATAAAATCATGTCGATGAAATAAAAGAGGTTATATTAGCGTTGTTGCTAAAGAAGAAGAAATAGGCGGAAAAAAAAAGGAAAAGGAAATGAATTAGGGAAGAAGCAAAAAAAAAAGAGATGATGATGATGGTGAAGAAGAGGGAGAAGAAAAAGAAGAAGAAAAGAAGACGAGGAGGATTTAAAAAGAGGAAGAATATGATAAAGAAAGAGAGGAAGAAGAAGAAGAAGCAGAGAAGACGAAGAAGAAAAAAGGAAAAAAAGAAGAAAATGTCGAGGAATAATAATAAGAAGAAATGGAAGAAGAAGAAGAAAAGGGAAGATGAAAAGAATGAGGAGGAGGAGAAGGTGAATAAAGATGATGAGAGACACAAAGACAATAATAATGAAAACGACGACAGCAACATAAAACATAAACAATAAAGATGAAGATAACAAAAATAATGGGGATGATAATGATAAAACGGAATAAGTAAGAGGAGAAAATAAAGATGAAGAAAAGGAAAAACACTGAAGACTAAGAAAAAAAAAATGCGCAGAATGTTCTTGAATAAAAAAAATAACAATTATTTTTGAAACTTAAGAATCACAAAAAAAAAAAAAAAAAAAATCAATATCAAGTTGAAATGATGTGATGAAAATAATAATCTATGAATATTGAATGTCTTTTTTTATGTATTGTGGATGCAAAAGAAAAGATGATAAGGAAGAAAGAAAGGAGGAAGGAAAATAAAAAGGAATGGTAAAATGTAGGATAAAGATTTGTAAAAGAAAAATAAATAAATAAAAAATGATAATAAAATAAAAGAGAGAGAGAGAGAATAGTAGAATAGAAGAGGAAGAGGAGTAAGAAGAAGAGATGGAAAATTAATGTATAAAAACACCAAAGGTAAGAAAAGGAGAGAGTAAAATTAGGATATATTACACAGAAAGAAGAAAGATATGTGAAGAAAAACCATATATCACATAAGGAAGAAAAAAAAAAAAAAATGGAGGACTGGAAAGAAAATGATAAGAAGAAGAAGAAAGAGAAAATAAATCATCATTACCATCTTTATCACATCCCTTTCATTTCCACTTTTATCATCTACGTTACCGCACATTATCCTACAGAAAAAAAAAATAATCTTAAATATCAGACGCGGAAAGTGTGACGACATGAATGACGTCATTCGGTGTTGTTCAGTCCGTTGTCTTGTCGTCTTCTAAGTCCTCCTTCTTACACAGGAATATCGCATTTCAGAAAAGGGACAATATATTACAAAGAAAAAGAAATATATAGGAGTGGAGAAAAATAATAAATCACAGAAGGAAGAAAGAAAAAATAGAGAAAACTAGAAAGAAAATAATAAAGGAGAATTAGAAAATAAAATCATCATTATCATCTTTATCACATTATTATTATTTCCACTTTTATTCCCTATCGCAAAATACCCAACGGATCCAAAATTAATCATCTTGATCTCATACATCAAACGCGAAAAGTGTGACGACATGAATGACGTCATTCGTGTCGTTCAGTCCATTGTCTTGTCGTCTTCTATTATCTTCCTTCCATTTGTATGTAGACTCTTGGGCTTTCCTGATTTTTTCATCTTTACCATAACCATTTTTTTTCCATTTGCATGTAGACTCTTGGGCTTTTCTGATTTTTTCATCATTACCATAACCTTTTTTTTTCTTTTGAATGTTAGCCTTTCCTTTTTCTTTATTATGATATCTGGTGCATGTCTTGTGTTTCTTATAACTATTAACAATCCCTCCGAGAGACTGATATCACTTATCATGTCCAGAGTAAATAAAAGAGATGGCAGTAAACACCCATTTTGCTTTACTCCTCTTTCAATTTTCTGCCAACCCGATGTTTTATCTCCTATTTTTGCTGTTATCTCCTTCCAATGTAGGTTTCGTATGTTTTCGTTCTCTTCTATCTACTCATATTCTAATAAGCATATTTATCAGTTCCTCTTGTCTCACTCTGTTTTTTTAAGTGGGGAAGAATCAGCCAGGAGGAAAATCAAAGTCAGTAACGTTACATATAATAATAATAATAATGTTACATAAGGCCAGTGTATTGTATGGGAACGGTGACAATAATGTACAAAAGAAACTAGAAGAGACAGAAATGTGGCTATGAAGATGCACTCTTAGTATATATCATGGACCGAATAAAAAAAATGAAGAAACACTGCAAACAATGGGAACAAAACGAGAAGTAAAGGAAGTAGTTAGAATAAGACATCTAATGAGGTATAGTGATATAATGAGAGAATACTTGTGTATATATCTATACATATGTCTATCTATCTCCCCCTCCTCTCTCTCTCTCTCTCTCCTCTCTCTCTCTTCTCTCTCTCTCCTCTCTCTCTCTCTCTCTCTCTCTCTCTCTCTCTCTCTCTCTCTCTCTCTCTCTTCTCTCTCTCTCTCTCTCTCTCTCTCCTCTCTCTCTCTCTCTTCTCTCTCTCTCTCTCTTCTCTCTCTCTCTCTCTCTCTCTCTCTCTCCTCCCCTCCCTCCCTCCTCCCTCCCTCCTCTCCCTCCCTCTCTCTCTCTCTCTCTCTCTCTCTCTCTCTCTCTCTCTCTCTCTCTTCTCTCTCTCATCTCTCTCTCTCTCTCTCTCGTCTCTCGATCGCTCTGTGTGTGTGTGTGTGCATACATGCATATACACACATATAATACCAACCTGCGTACCTGCGATACAACACCAATAACACACACACACAACACCACAATACCAACAAACACACACACACACACACACACACACACACACACACACACACACACACGATATATATATATATAGATATATAGTATATAAATATATATATATATATATAAACTACAAACCACTTTCTTACCACATAGCCCTGGGCAGAGAGAGCCCATGTCGCAATCTCCTGTCCTCTAAGAGGACTTAAGGTGCTGTCACAACTCTTTTCTTCAATTTTTAGAACAATTTTTCTGAAATTTTCTCCATTTTTTTTTTGAGGCGAATTTTTCGATTTTCTTATGAGCGAGACCAAATCGATTGTCCTCGCGTTCAACTTTTTTCAGCCAAGCAAAGTCAGATCAAGAGCCATATTCGAGAATGTTTGTATTTTGTTAAATAAAATGGTAAAAAAAAAATGACGGAAAAGAAAGTGGTGATCGGGGGTGACGCCCGAAAGAGACGCCAAGACAATGGACTGAACGACACGAATGACGTCGTTTTTGTCGTCACCCTTTTCGCGTTTGATGTATGAGATCAAGATGATTAATTTTTGGATCCTTTGAGTATTTGGCGATAGGGGATGAAAGTGGGAATATTAATGATGTGATAAAGATGGTAAGGATGATTTCATTTTCTCGTTCTTATCTTCTTATCATTTTCTTTCCTGTTCTCCATTTTTCTTCCTTCTGTGATTCATGTTTTTTTTCTTTCTTTCTTTCTTTTTTTGATAATGATGTGATAAAGATGGTAATGATGCTTTATTTTCTCGTTCTTATTATTATTATCATTTTCTCTCTAGATATTTTTTCGTGTTTTTTTTTTTTTTTTTTTTTTTTGTAATTCTTTCCTTTTTTATGATTTTTCTCCGCTCATATCTTTCTTTTCCTGTCTAATATATCCTAATTTTATTCTCTCCTTTTCTTACATTTTGTCTTTTTATACATTAGTTTTCCTTCTCGTCTTTATCCTCTTCCTCTTCTATTCTTCCATTCTATTGTCTTCACAAATCTGTATCCTATATTTTACCATTTCTTTGCATTTTCCTATCTTCCGTCTTTTTTATTTTTATTTTATTTTTCACCCATAATCTTTAAAAAAGAATCAATCTTCATAACTGTAAAAAAAAATCACATCATTTAAAACTGATATAGATTTTTTTCTCGTGATTTTAAAAATTTCAGAATCTATTTCTTATTATTTACCTTTTTCTGTTTAAGAACAGCCTACGTACAAAATTTTTCCACAGTCTTTTACTTCACTATTTTCCCTCTTCTTTGTCATTTTTACCTTCTTCTCTTACTTCTTCCTTATTATCATTACTATCATCAGCATTATTTTCATTATCTTCATCTTTATTGTTATTGTTTTTGTTATTGTCATCGTTACGATTATTACTATCATTATTTTTCTCATTATCATCATTCTTCTCCTCTTCCTTCTCATTTTCTCCATCTTCCCTTTTCTTTTTGTTATGTTTTCTTTTCTTATTATCATTCCTCGACGCTTTCTTCTTTTCCTATTTTCTTCCTCTTCCTTCCCTCGACTTCTCTTTTTTCTTCTCCTTCTTCTTCCCCTCTTTCTCTAAAATCCTCTTTTTTACCCATCCTCGTCTTCTTTTTCTTCTTCTTCTTCTGCGTCTTCTTCCTCTCCTTCTTCACCAGCATCATCATCTTCTTTCTTCTTCTTTTACTTTTTACTTCTTTCCATTTTTACATCTTTTTCCCTTCCTTCCGCTTATTCCTTCTTTTATCATGTTTTGTCCTTCTTCTCCCAAGGTAACAAGTTTTTTTTCCACTATAAACAACGTCTATCATAACCTTTTTATTTCATCAAAAGGATTTTATGATAACAGATTTAATCCATCCAAAATAAATCAATAAATCTCTATTAATTGTTCTAATTTGTCACAGAGAATGACACAGAGAAGCATAAGAGTATCCCAGATTTATGTTTTATTTATGA
>NW_020869014.1:471819-474319 GCF_003789085.1 Penaeus vannamei | reverse complement strand
GAGAAAGAGAGAGAGAGAGAGAGAGAGAGAGAGAGACAGAGATAGAGACAGAGACAGACAGGTAGAAACCGAAACATACTCACCTTCAACCTACCCCAATATCTCTCTTCATTCTCTCAATTTCTCCCCTCTTTCTCACTCTCCCTTTTCGTGCCTCCCCCTCCTCCTCCTCCCTCCTTCACACGAGCAGGAGGTAGAAAGCATCTGTATCTCACTTTTTCCTCCTTCTTATCTTCACTGCCAGGGCTCATTATGATAGCATTACCCTCAATACCTCCCCCCCCCTCCCCCCCCCCTCTTCCTCCTCTCCTCTTTCCCCACCTTCTCTCCTCTTCTCCTCTTCCATCTCCTCTTCTCTCCTCTTTCTCCATCTTTTCTTCCATTTCTCCATCTCCTCTTCTCTTTCTCCATCTTCTCTTCTCTTTCTCCATCTCCTCTTCTCTTTCTCCATCTCTTCTCTTTCTCCATCTTCTCTTCTCTTTCTCCATCTCCTCTTCTCTTTTTCCATCTCCTCTTCTCTTCTCTTTCTCCATCTTTTCTCTTTCTCAGCCTTCTTTCTCTCTTTCTCCACCTCCTCTTCTCTTTCTCCATATCCTCTTCTCTTTCTCCATCTCCTCTTCTCTTTCTCCATCTTCTCTTCTCTTTCCCCTATCTCCTCTTCTCTCTCTCAGCCTTCTTTCTCTCTTTCTCCATCCCCTCCTCTCTTTCTCCATCTCCTATTCTCTTTCTTCATCTCCTCTTCTCTTTCTCCATCTTCTCTTCTCTTTCTCTCTTTCTCCATCCCCTCTTCTCTTTCTCCATCTTCTATTCTCTTTCTCCATCTCCTCTTCTCTTTCTCCATCTCATCTTCTCTTTCTCCATCTCCTCTTCTCTTTCTCCATCTCCTCTTCTCTTTCTCCATCTTCTCTTCTCTTTTTCAGCCTTCTTTCTCTCTTTCTCCACCTTCTCTTTTCGTATTCCATCCCATCTTTCTCTTCTCTTCTCTTCCCTCTCCCTCTGTTTCTCTTCTCTCTTCTTCTCCCTTCTTCACCATCTTCTCTACCTTCTCTCTCTTTTTCTCCACACGCTCCTTCTCTTCTATTTGCCTTCCCTTCTCCTTGTCTTTCTCTCCACTCCCTCTGTTTCTCCTTCCTCTTTCTCTTCCCTCCTCTCTCCACTCTCTCCCTCTTTCTCCTCTTTTTCTCCTCCCTCTCTTTCTCCCTTCACCCTTTCTTCTCCTCCAATTTCCCCCCTACCTGCATATTAAATTAATAAATATTAGATCCTAATAATTTTTTTTACATAATAGACATATAGAAGATTGATAATTCATTATAAATTAATAGGTATTAAATCCAAATATCGATGGATCTTAGAATCATCTAATTTGATATGATGTTCCATTTAGTTGATGTAGGTCTAATAATATGAAATAGGATATGAAGACAATTTATTTAAGTGACAATACATTAAGCAATTCAATAGTCTTATGTGCATCTCTCTCTCTCTCTCTCTCTCTTTTCCTTTTTTTCTCTCTCTCTCTATTTCTCTTCTCTCTCTCTCTCTCTCTCTCATCTCTCAGTGTTCAGTCTATCTACTCTATCTATCTCTCTCTCTCTCTCTCTCTCTCTCTCTCTCTCTTCTCTCTCTCTCTCTCTCTCTCTCTCTCTCTCTCTCTCTCTCTCTCTCTCTCTTTCCTCTCTCTCTCTCTCTCTCTCTCTCTCTCTCTCTCTCTCTCCTCTCTCTCTCTCTCTCTCTCTCTCTCTCTCTCTCTCTCTCTCTCTCTCTCTCTCTCTCTCTCTCTTTGCCTTCCCCCTCTTTCTGCAACTTCTTCTCTCCTCCCTTATCTTTTCCCTCTCTCTTCTCCTCCCTTCTTTCCTTCCTCCTCTCCTATGTGGATCTCGATTTCGAAGAAGAGAATAGTTAATAAATGGGTGGACTGAAATATATAGATAAATAGATATATGGACTATTAGATCGAAAAAGAGAAAAAAATGCTCTAAAAACGGTTGTAAATACATGTCACGGAATAATTGAAATGAGATATAAAACAGGAAACAGCAACAAAAAAGGGTACAAAGCAATATCAAAGAAAAACAAACAAACAAGCAACAAAAACAACAACAACAAAAACACACACCAAAAAATATTGAAAATGAGACATCAGAAAGAAGAAGAACGACATCAGCAATAACAATAATGATAAAAACAACACCAGGAACAACAACAACAACAATAATAATGATATTAATATTGATAATAAAAAATAATAATAATCCTCATAAAAACAAAAAATAAGCAAAATCACCAGCAAAACAACAACAACAACAACAACAGTGTGACAGCCAACGAGGAATCGAATCAGAATTTCTTTGTTTTCTATGGACAAAGAAAGGAGCTGTTCCAGGCCACCTCCAGCTGTTCCATGCCGGTGACTAAGACGCGAAGAGAGAGAGATGAAATGCCTGGAATTTCCTCAGAACCTCCGGGCTTGGTTCTCCTCCCCCCTCCCCCCCCCCCT
>NW_020869014.1:459319-464319 GCF_003789085.1 Penaeus vannamei | reverse complement strand
CCTTTCCTCTGTCCCTTCTCCTCCCTTTCCCTCTTCCTTACCTTTCCCCTGTCCTCTCCTCTCCTTCTCCTTTCCTCTGTCCCTCCTCCTCCCTTCCTCTCTTTCCCTGTCCCTCCTCCTCCCTTTCCCCTGTCCCTCCTCCTCCCTTCCTCCCTTTCCTCTGTCCCTTCTCCTCCTTTCTTACTCCCTTTCCCCCGTCCCTCCTCCTCCCTTCCTCTCTTTCCCCTGTCCCTCCTCCTCCCTTCCTCCCTTTCCTCTGTCCCTTCTCCTCCTTTCTTACTCCCTTTCCCCCGTCCCTCCTCCTCCTCCTCTCTTTCCCCTGTCCCTCCTCCTCCCTTCCTCCCTTTCTCTGCCCCTTCTCCTCCTTTCTTACTCCCTTTCCCCCGTCCCTCCTCCTCCCTTCCTCCCTTTCCCCTCTTCCCCTCCTCCCTTTCCCCTGTCCCTCCTCCTCCCTTCCTCCCTTTCCCTGTCCTCCTCCTCCTTCCTCCCTTTCCTCTTCCCTCCTCCTCCCTTCCTCCCTCCTCCCTTTCCCTTTCCCATCCTCCCTTTCCCCTCCCCTCTCCACCCCCAATCCCCCCCCCCCCTAAACCCTCGCCGACGCGATGACGGCCCCGGGAGTCTCACACAATCTGTGTCGGATCCAGTCGTTGGCAGTAATTACTAATTGTCATTATTTTTTTTACCGCGACGGGGGCTGTCCCGCCACCTCCTCCTCCTCCCTCCTTCTCCTCTCCTCCCTCCCCTCTTCCCTCTTCCTCTCCTCCTCCTCTCCTTCCTCCTCCTCCTTCTTCCCCTCCCCTCCTTCTCCTCCCTCCTCCCTTCTCCTCCTCCTCCTCTTCCTCTTCCCCCTCCCCTCCCTCTCCCCCTCCTTCTCCTCCTCCTCTCCTCCCCCTCCCCTCCTTCTCCTCCTCCTCCTCCCCCTTCCCTCCTCCTCTCCCCCTCCCCTCCTCCTCCTCCTCCTCCTCCTCCCCCTCCCCCTCTTCTCTCCTCCTCTTCCCCCTCCCCCTCCTCCCCTCCCCCCTCCTCTCTCCTTCTCCTCCTCCTCTTCCCCCTCCCCCTCTTCTCCTCTCCTCTTCCCCCTCCCCCTCCTTCTCCTCCTCCTCCTTCTCCTCCTTCTCCTCCTCCTCTTCCCCCTCCCTCCTTCTCCTCCTCCTCCCCCCTCCCCCTCCTTCTCCTCCTCCTCCCCTCCCCCTCCCCTCCTTCTCCTCCTCTTCCCCCTCCCCCTCCTTCTCCTCCCTCCTCTTCCCCCTCCTCCTCCTCCTCCTCCTCCCTCCCCCTCTTCCCCCTCCTTCTCCTCTTCCCCCTCCCCCTCCTTCTCCTCCTCCTCTTCCCCCTCCCCTCCCTCTCCTCCTTTTCCCCTCCTCTTCCCCCTCCTCTCCTTCCTCCTCCTCCTCTTCCCCTCCTCCTCTTCCCCCTTCCCTCCTCCTTCTCCTCCTCCTCCTCCTCCTCCCCCTCCTTCTCCTCCTCCTCTTCCCCCTCCTCCCCCTCCTCTCTCTTCCCCTCCCTCCTTCTCCTCCTCTCCTCTCTCCTCCCCTCCTCCTCCTCCTCTTCTCCTCCTCCTTCTCCTCCTCTTCCTCTTCCCCCTCCCCCTCCTTCTCCTCCTCCTCTTCCCCTCCCCCTCCTTTCCTCCTCCTCTCCCCCTCCCCTCCTTTTCCCTCCTCTCTTCCCCTCCCCCTCCTTCTCCTTCTCCTCTCCTCTTCCCCCTCCCCCTCCTTCTCCTTCTCCTCTTCCCCCTCCCCTCCTTCTCCTCCTCTCCCCCTCCCCCTCCTTCTCCTCTTCCCCCTCCCCCTTCTCTCCTCCTCTTCCCCCTCCCCCTCCTTTCTCTCCTCCTCCTCTTCCCCCCTCCCCCTCCTTTTCCTCCTCCTCTTCCCCTCCCCCTCCTTCTCCTCTCCTCCTCCTCTTCCCCCTCCCCCTCCTCCCTTCTCCTCTTCCCCCTCCCCCTCCTTCTCCTCTTCCGCTCCCCCTCCCCTCCTCTCTCCTCCTCTTCCCCCTCCCCCTCCTCCTCTCCTCCCCCCTCCTTCTCCTCCTCTTCCCCTTCCCTCCTCCCCTCCTCCTCCTCCTTCCCTCCTCCTCCTCTCCCCCTCCTCCTTCCCTCCTCCTCTTCCCCCTCCCCCTCCTCCTTTCTCCTCCTCCTCTTCCCCCTCCCCCTCCCTGCTTTTGCTGGTCCTCCTCCTACCACCCCACCCTTCCCCCCTCTCCCCCTCCCTCTCTGGAAGTCATGTATGAGAATGGATGCTCATTGCTTATTTGCATAAATGGCTGAGTGAGTCCCCGATACAGGCATGAGGGGGAGGAGGGAGGGAGGGAGGGAAGGAGGGAGGAGGGGAGGGGAGGAGGGGAGGAGGGGAGGGGAGGGGAGGGGAGGAGGGAGGGAGAAGGAGGAGGGAGGAGGAGGGAGGGAGAAGGAGGAGGAGGGGAGGAGGGAGGGAGGAGGGAGGAGAGGAGAAGGAGAGGAGGCGAAGGAGGGAGGAGAAGGAGGAAGGAGGGAAAAAGGGGAGGGAGGAGGCTGACGATGTTTGTCTCTTCATGACTCTCTCCTTCAATCATCTTTTTTTTCTTTCAATTCACTCCCTCATCATGTCCTCCGTCCCCTTCTTCCCTCTCTTTCTCCGCCTTTCCCCTTCCCTTTCTCTCCCTTTTTCTCCTTCTCTTCCATTCCACCTCTTTCCTCCCCCTCATTCCTCCTCTCTCTCTTCCCCCTCATTCCCTCCTCCTTTCCCCTCTCTCTCCTCCCCTCACTCCCTCCTCTCTTCCTCTCCCTCATTCCTCTCTTTCCCCTCATTCCCTCCCTCTTCTCCTCCCCATCATTCCCTCCTCTCTTTCCTCCCCCTCACTCCCCTCCTTTCTCTCCTCCCTCACTCCCTCCTCTCTTTCCTCCCCTCACTCCCCTCCTCTCTTTCCTCCCCACCCTCCTATTCCCCCTCCCTTTCAACTCCTTCCCTCCCCGTGTCCCCCTACCACCTCTTTCTCCACTCTCCTTCCCTCTATCCCCTCCCTCCTCTTTCCTCCCCTCCTCCTCCTTCCTCCTACTTCCACCTCCATACCCCTCCCTCCTTTTTCCTCCCTCCCCCTCTCCTCCTCCCCCCCCCTCCTCCTCCTCCTCTCTCTCTCCACCGCTTTGATTGAACGCCAGAGTTTAGCAGTCTACAGCCAATTTAACAAAGTAATTGAGGTTTAAAATACGCCGTAAAACCACCGGAGAGAGAAGCTGCCTGGTCACCTGAAGACGACCAAAGGACAACCCTTCCGCTGGGTACTTCGAGCGGGGGGGGTGGGGTGGGGGGTAGGGAGGAGGGGGGGGAGGGAGGATTGGGAGAAGGAGGAGAAAAGGAGGAGGGGAGGGAGAGGGGAGAGGAGGGAGGGAAGGGAGGGAGGGAGAGGAGGGAGGAGAGGGAAGGGATAAAACGAATGAAGAAAGAAAGGAAATGCATCTATATTAAAAAAAAAAAAAAGAAGAAAAACACACATTGGAAAAAAAAGAAAAAAAAATCACCAAATAATAAAAATATCCAACAACCGTTAAAAAAAGTTAATAATAACAATAAATAACAATAAATAAAAAAAACTTCAGCACCAGCAAGCACCTCAAATTCCCTCTACATGATTTAATGCGTTATCTTTTTTCCTTTTTATTTTCTCTCTTCTGTAATTTAGCGGCAGAACAACAGATGGCGCTGAGCATATTTCACAATGATATACTCTGCATGATGGAAGATGCCTGCCATGGTGGTAATTGCATGACGCCTCTGGACGGGTGGAGGGGGTGGGTATGTGGGTATGTGGGCGTGAGGGAGTGGGGTGGGAGTGGGTGGTATGTGGGGTGGGTATGTGGGTATGTGGGCGGAGGGAGTGGGGAGTGGAGGGGGTGGGTATGTGGGCGTGAAGGTGGGAAGTGAGGGGATGGGTAGCCGTGAGGGGAGGTGGGAAGTGGAGGGGTGGGTATGTGGGAGTGAGGGGAGGTGGAAGTGGAGGGGGTGGGTATGTGGGCGTGAGGGAGGTGGGAAGTAGAGGGGTGGGTATGTGGGCGTGAGGGGAGGTGGGGAGTGGAGGCAGAGAGTGGGTGGTGTAAGGTGGGGTGAAGTGGGGAGTGGGAGAGGAGGGTGTGGGTATGTGGGTATGTGGGCGTGAGGGGAGGTGGGAAGTGGGAGGAGAGAGTGATGGGCTGGGAGTAGGGTGGGGTGGAGTGGGAGTGGGAGGAGAGAGTGGGTGGGTGTAAGGTGGGGTGAAGTGGGGAGTGGGTGAGGGTATGTGGGTATGTGGGCGTGAGGGGAGGTGGGGAGTGGGAGGGAGAGAGTGATGGGCTGGGAGTAGGGTGGCGTGGGGTGGGGAGTGGGAGAGGAGGGTGTGGGTATGTGGGTATGTGGGCGCGAGGGGGAGGTGGGGAGTGGGAGGGAGAGAGTGGGTGGGGGTAAGTGGGGTGGAATGGAGTGAGGAGTGGGAGTGAGTGGGGGAGATGTAAGACGTGGTGAAAGAGAGAAGGGAGTGGGAGAGGTGGTAAGAGGAGTGAGTGGGGAGTGGGTGAGAAGGGGGTGAGGGGGAGGAGTGAAGGGCTTAGGAGCGAGTGAAAGTTAGAAGGTGAAATGGAGATGGTGAGAGCAAGGGGGAAATTCAGATCGAGAGAGAGAGAGAGAGAGAGAGAGAGAGAGAGAGAGAGAGAGAGAGAGAGAGAGAGAGAGAGAGAGAGAGAGAGAGAGAGAGAGAGAAGAGAGAGAGAGAGAGAGAGAGAGAGAGAGAGAGAGGAGAGAGAGAGAGAGAGACAGAGAGAGAGAGAGAGAGGAGAGAGAGAGAGAGAGAAAGAGAAGAGAGAGAGAGAAGAGGGAGAGAGAGACAGAGATAGATAGGAAGACATACAGACAGACAGACAGAGTGAGAGACAGAGACAGAGACGTACAGAGAGAGAGAGAGAGAGAAGAGAGAGAGAGAGAGAGAGAGAGAGAGAGAGAGAGAGATGAGAGAGAGAGAGAGAGAGAGAGAGAGGAAGCAGGGAGAGAGAGAAGACA
>NW_020869014.1:438628-456597 GCF_003789085.1 Penaeus vannamei | reverse complement strand
GCACTGCTTGTCACGGCACAAACAGCTCCAAAAGGCCTGTTATCGGTGCCAGCTGTTGCCAGAGCATTTATTTTCAAGCATGAACACACTCGATGCCTTTCCCCTCTTGCTTGCTTTATCTGGTACTCCCTTTTATTTTCCTTTTATTCACTTTTATTGTTTTGTTTCTCTGTCACTGTCTTTATCTGGTCTGTCCTGTCTCTTTTCTATATACCTCTCTATCTCTGTCTCTATCTCTCTCTGTCTCTGTCTCTCTCTCTCTCCTCTCTCTCTTTATTTACATCTCTCCCTCTTTTATCATATATTCTTCCTTTCCCCTTTTCTTTCCCTTCCTTGACAATGATATTTTCGATGTGTTATTTGCAATGCCACCATGACTATGGTTTGAAGCCAAGTGTGGCACAGTGCCAGAAATAGACAGAAGAGAGGGGAGGTGGGGAAGGGGGGCGGGAGGGGATGGGAGGGGAAGGGGGTGGTTTCTTGCACACGTTGAAAGGAAGAAGAATAAAAAATATATATATGATTAAGGGGTGGAATAAATGAGATATAATTAACTAGTGTGTTAATCTTCCAAATAATTGAATAAACAAATAAATGATTAATAACTTGAATAAATAAGAAAAAGAAAGACATTTCTTATTCAGCCAAAATAAAACATAATCTGTGGCCATTTTTTACTCCGTTCCTTCCATTAATTTTATTCAAGAAAAATATTACTTCAACCTTTAAGTCGAGTATAAATGAAGAATACGAGGAGGAGATAAAATAGAATGAAGAGAGACTGAAAAAAAGAAACAAAAATAGAAAGAAGGGAAAAAATGATGAAAACTGAAAAAAATAAATAAAATGCAAAAGAAAGAAACAATAAGCAAAAAGAAAATAGCAAGAAGAGAGAAAGAACAAAATAAGGAAAATAGAACGAAAAGAGGAAGAACAGAAAAAAATAAAGAAAATAGTAAGGAAGAACAAGACACAAAAAAAGAAAGAATATAGAGAAAAATACAAAAAAAACAAACAAACAAACAAACAAAAAAGTAGAATTAAAAAAAGAAAAAGAAAAAGAAAATAAAAAAGAAATAAAAACTGACATAGACATCTGGTTCTCTCGTTTGCTCTGTTAGCTTAATTTACAAAGTGATCTTATCAATGTTGCTGAGGAAGGAATTTCTTCTTCTTTTGCTTCTTGTTTTCATATTCTCAAGTTATTTTCCTATTTCGTGTCTCCCTTTTTTGGAGTTTGGGTTTTTGTTGGTTAAAAAAAAAAAAAAAAAAAAAAAAATATATATATATATATATATTGCTGTTTTTTTCGTTCAATTTGAATAATATTATATATATATATATATATATATATATATATATATATATATATATATATATATATATATATATTGTTTTAATTTTTTCTCGTTTAATGTGTACAAGAAAAATATGGGTAATATTATCATTTTTTTCCTTCTGAATCTTTACTTTTGTTTTATTTTTTCTTTATTTTTTTCGTTTTAGTATTCTATTTTCCATTTCTTTCTTTCTTGATTTTTCTCTTATTCCCCCTTTTTCTCTATTTTCCTAACCCATACTCCCCTCTTTGTTATAGATATATATGCATTTTCTCTCATTTTTCTTATTTCTTATTTCATTAATTTCTCTCTCTTTTCCTGAATCCCATTATCCTCCTCTTCTTCCTCCTCTTTCCCCGTTCTTCACTTCGAAACCAAAGGCACTTCTCTCTCTCTTCTTATAACATTGACCTTTCTTCTCTCCCTGTTCTTGACCTTCGCCCCGCCGTCTTCTTCGTCCACTCGTGTTTATCGGACCTTTTATGGTTTTGAGTCCCTATTTAAAGACTGGACTTATTTGGATGTGCGTTTTTCTGATCCAAGTAATGAGGTTATCATAATTTATTGATTTGTTAATTTATTTGTTTGTTGGTTCATTTATTTGTTTGATTTTTTGAATATTTATCTATTGGTACGTTCATTTATTTGCTATTTGTCTAATATGTTCACTTATTTGTTTGATTATTTATTTATTTATCTATTTATCCCTTCCTTTATTTACTATATGGCTATTTATTTATATATTTGTTATTGTTTTTGTAATATGTGATATATGTTGTACAATAAATAAAGTTTATGTGTTGGTGTTCAATGCTGACTTGTTTGTTTGTGTGTTTGTTCGTGTGTGTGTGTTGTGTATAGATTGACTGATTGATATTCTTGTGTGTGTGTTATGTAGAGATTGATTGATTGATTGATAGATTAGGAGACAGTCCGATAGATAGAGTGAAACAGGAAGTGACGTTCGTTTTGCAATCGTCTGCTTTCCCGAATCCCTTTTGCATTTCTCGCAATTGTCTATTCGCTGAGTCTCGCCATCCCTGCCAGACGCACGATCACTTGTACGATATTTTTGGACATGTTTGATTTGCTTTTCTTCGCCTCTTCCTAACGCGTGTTTCCCGTCTCCACTTTCAATAAATGTTTTCAGTTCGAAAGTGATTTAGTTTTGGTCTGCCTTTTGTCTATTTTCGGTTCGCTTATTTCTCTTTCATATCTTCACTCGGTTCTCTTCTTCTTCTTCTTTTCTTCTACGTGTTATCCCCCACTCGGCTATTTCTTTCTCTCCTCTCTCTTTTTCATTCGTTTCCCTCTCCTTTCTTACATTCCTTCCTCCTCCTCTCTTCTTCTTCAACTCTTTCCTCCTTTCTCCTCTCTTCCTTTTTTTTCCTAAACCCTTTTCTTCTCCCCTCCTCCTTTCCTTCCTTTCTTTAACCCCCTCTCCCTCCTCCTCTCGTTCCTTTCTTTAACTCCACTCTCTCTCACCCTCCTCCCTCCTATCCTTTTCACCCCCCCTCTTCCGCACCCCCCCCTTCTCCCTCCTCCGCCCCCCCCCCCCCCAACCTTTGTTGACATTGGCATCTAGACATGACTTAATGAACAGCTGTTATGAAGACATAAAAAATGGCTGCCTCTTTCTCTCGCGTCTGTCTGTGTCTCTTTCCCTCCTTTACATGCGACCTGTTATGAGTTCAATTTACATTATGCAGATGAGGCTGTTATGCTCATTCAACTTCCTTCTCCTTCTGTTTATAGAGGATGCTTCGTTCTTTGTCTGCCGTCTCTCATTTTTCTTTTCTTTTTTCTTTCTTTCTCTCTCTCTCTCTCTTTCTACATCATTCTATTCATTTTCTTTCTCTCTTTCTCTCTCTCTCTCTTTCTACATCTATTCATTTCTTTTTCTCTTCTATTTCTACATTCTGTTCATTCTTATCACTTACCTGTCTGTCTATGTACACTGTGTGTATGTATGTATACAGTCATACACGCAAACAACACACACACACACACACACACACACACACACACACACACACACACACGCACACACACACTCGCAGGCACACACACAAAGCACTTACATAATTGCCGACGCACACCCAGTCTACCAAATCACCTTAGTGTCATTATGTGCCAAATTTGTGATAATCATTTCTGTTTTATGAGCTTGTCTTCCCCCTATTTAGACTGGGATATATTACATTGAAGTTTAGAATATAAGGTTGACTATCCAGCGTCCTTTTTCTTATAGACTTTTTTTCTTTCCATAAATAATTGCACTTCCAGAAAAGAAAAATGAAGGATATATCAGACTATATAGAAGGAGAATAAAAAAAACGAAGAAAAAAAATTATATATATATATACATACTATATATATATATATATATATATAATATATATATATATATATAATGAGCAAAACCGAGATAAAAAGACATTGGATTTAACAATAAATAAATAAAAAAATTGATAATAAATAAAAACTCAAAAACAAATACGAAAGAAAGATGAGAACATACATAAAGAAAAAAAAAAAAGAGACAAGCAAAGAGAACCCAATAATTAGAAAAAAAAAAAACAAGTAAAAGCATAGAACTGGAATAGGCCAATTACCTCGCCACACTAACAAGCAATCACCAATTAGCAATGAGACGCCGGCACGAAGGACCAAATGAATGGGTGTCTGTCCCCCCCCCCCCCCCTCCCTTCATCTACCCCCTACCCTCCACCACGTAGTCCGTAAGCTTTAATTATTTAGGGGTTATTATTTCTTCGACTTCCCTCCATCCTCCCGAAGTAAAATCTGTTTTTTTTCTTCTTTCTTTTTTCCATTCCCTTCCTCCCCATTTCTTCTTCCCTCCATCTCCTTTCCATCTTTTCTCTCCCTTTCCAACCCTCATCTCCTTCTCCCTCCCTCCTTCCTTCCCTCCCCCTTCTCCCTCCCCCCTTCTCCCTCCCTCCCTCCTTCTCCTCCCTCCTCCTCCCTTCTCCCTCCCTCCTTCCTCCCACCTCCCCCCTCCTTCCCTCCCTCCCTCCCTCCCCTCCCCCCCCCCCCCTTTCTCCCCTCCAAAAGGGCGCCCGCCACTTACCGCCTTTTCTCCCCGAGGTGACAGCCATAGGGGCAGAAAGGTGGGGGGTCTAGGGGGGGAGAGGAGGGAGGCCTTCCCCCTACCCGTCCCCCTCCCCCTTCCCCTTCGACACTTTAAGAGTGATTATAAGCCCTTATTCCAAAAAAAAAAGAAGAAAAAAACGAAAAAGAAAAAAAAAAAAAACGCCCTTTCCATCATGACTAAAACCTCAAAATGGCACACATTATGTCAAATATTTTTACTTCTTTCTTTCTCTCCCTCTCTAAGTCTCTCTGGACAGCTAGAAGACATCAAAGTGTCCTCTTCTTAAACCCAGCGAAGCCTCGTAAGACAGCATCAGACAAGACAAGTAACAGGGGCCCTAACTAGACAGCCTCAGACAGACAGCAAGAGGGTGAAAGACCACATTCCTCGGCGATGAGAAAAACACACACACACAGAGAGAGAGAGAGAGAGAGAGAGAGAGAGAGAGAGAGAGAGAGAGAGAGAGAGAGAGAGAGAGAGAGAGAGAGAGAGAGAGAGAGGAGAGAGAGAGAGGACCAGAACATACAAAAAGATGAGAAAGACTAAAGAAAAAAAAGAAGAAAAGCAAGTGCGAGTAGCGAAGATACAGAAAATTAAAGATAAAGAAAATAAAGTAGAGAAAGAACGAAAAGCAAGCAGAACAAGATGTGCAACATTTAGAGTTAATTGGTGTGTGGCCGTTTCGTGTTATTCCGTCGTGCTGCTATGCTCATGACATTTCATGGTCAAAAATGGAGAGTGAATCTTAGGGTGAGAGGGCGTAAAGGAGGGGGAGGGGGAACAGGATTGTATGGAGTAAAGTAAGGGGGGAATGTGAATGTGTGTGAGAGGGAGAGTGTACGGGAGCGGCAAAGAGGAGGATGGAAGGCGAGATTGAAATTAGATTAAATAATGGGAGAAGTAGATAGAGGAGGAGGGGGGAGTGGGAGGGGGGAAGTGGAGGGATGAGAGGAGGAGGGGAGGGATTGTGGGAGAGAGGATTAGTGTCGGAGGAGGGGAAGGTGGAGAGATGGAGGAGGAGAGGAGGGGGATGGGGGGGGGAAGGTGGAGAGAGGAGGAGGAGGGGAGGGGGATGTGGAGGAGTGGTTGTGGGAGGGGGAAGGTGGAGAAGATGGGGGAAGAAGGAGGGTGGATGGAGATGGAACTGAAGGATGGAGGAGGAAGGGGAGGAAGGAGAGTGGAGTGTGGGGAAGGAAGGAGGAATGTGGGGATGTTAGTGGGGAGGGGGGAAAGTGGAGGAAGATGGGGAAGAGGAGTTGAGGAATTGAGGTGGGGGGAGGAGGAGAGAAGAATGGGAGTGGGGGAGGAAGAGAAGGGATGGTGAAGTAGAGAGAGAGGGAGAAGGAGAGAGAGAGAAAGGGAGAGGAGAGAGTGGAGGAAGGGGGTAGGGACAGGGGCAGTTGAGGAACACTAGTCTGCACCTTCGGAGTGTTCATCTTTCGGCCTTTCTGTGGCTGTCTGGGGTCTCTCTTTCTCTCTCTTTCTCTCCTCCCCTTCACAACCACACACACACACACACACACACACACACGACACACACACACACACACACACACACACATATATATATATATTATATATATATATATATATATATATTATGTGAGTGTGTGTGTTGTGTGAGTGTGTGGTTGTGTGTGTTTGTGATGTGTGTCTGTGTAGTGAGTGGTTGTGTCTGGTGGTGTGTTGAGATGGTGGATGTAAGTGGAGGGATGTGGTGGGGATGTTGTGTTGTGTGTGTTGTGCTGGTGTGTGGAGTGGCTGTCGTGTGTGACTGTGTCCTGTGGAGGAGGAAAATTGAGGCAAAAAAACACCCTTATATGAAAGTAAGAAATGGAAGGAGATGAGCGCGCCAGGGAAACCCGATACATTGAATCCGTAATTTATTGCCGACCCGATAGAATTATGTGATAAGCTAACGCTTGAGTTAAGTGATGTGATAATGAGCTAGAACCATGTTGAACTGAATAGTAGGTGCGATGTGTGTAGATGATGTTGAGAAGGAGATGAAGAAGTAGAAGAAGAGAGAATAATGAATGAGGGGAGTCCGAGCGAAGTAGAGTAAGCATATTGTTCGTGAATCGAGTGTAGGGTATGTGTATGAGCCATAGATGGAGAGTCGACAGGAGGAGAGAGAGCAGTGCATGTGTGCAGAGAGGGATATATCTCACTGTAACATTTTTGGCTTTCGATTTTTGTAAGGAGGAGCACGAATTATTGATTGTAGTCCCAACCAATACCCCCCCTAGCCCTCCCTTCTCCCCCCCCCTTCTTGTCTACCGTTTTCTTCTCCGATGTCTGCAGTGCCGTTTCTCATCATGATCCGCTACATCTGTTCGTGTGTGTAGTACTGGTGGCATGGGTGAGTGCGTGTGTCTTGTGTGTGTGTGGCCAGAAACGAAGGCCTCGTCACGCTCGGCCACTGCGCACGTGTGAAAACAATAAATGAGAATAAGGAATATGTGATAAAGATGAAGATGATAAGCAATGTTTTAAATACCAATGACTAGCTTAAAGCATGTTGTGTTCGTATATCGTATGTAAGTTGTGGCCGTGTGTGTGCCTGTGTTTGTGGTGTGTGTGTGTGTGTGTGTGTTGTGTTGGCGTCCCTGCCCTTTTTATCAGAGTTGAGGTGTGTAGAGTGTGTGTATGTGTTGAGTGTGAGTGTGTTTTGTGTGTGGGTGGTTGTGTTTGGACCAATAGTAATACATAGTTTGTTTAATCAGTTATAATATTAAATGCCAATAGTAGTAATGAACATAACCATAATGATAAATAAAGAAATATGATATATAATAGAAATGGAGCAAAAGTGTCAGATCCTTGTTTTCTTTCTGAGGTGAGAGTGCAGATATGCGTCGTCTGAAATGCGTTCGACGCGGTTGTTATGATGTTGTAATGCCGCCGGAACTTTTGCCCTATCATTCTGTTTTGTCTGTTGTTTCTTCCTGTTGTTGTCCTGTGTTTGTTGCTCTCCTTTTTCTTTCTTCCCTATGCGTGTGTTTTTGTTGCTGACTTTTACTGATTGTTTTCTCTTTCTTGTTCTTTTCTTTCTTTCCTTTCTGTCTTTTTTTCTTTCTTACTTCTGTGATGTTTTCTGTTTCTGTTGTATTTATTCTTTCTGTCTTTCTTCTTTGCTTGTCTTATTCTTCTTATTTCTGTATGTTTCTTTCTTTCTTATTGTTGTTCTTCTTTTTCTTCATCCTGTCCTTTTTTCTATGTAGTCATTTGTGTGATGATGATTATATGACCGAGTTGTGTATTGAGTTGATTTGATATTGGTAAAGTGATGAAGTGATGATGAAGAAAGAGAGAGAGAGAGATGAATGAGTGAGAGATAGTGAGGAGATGAGAGAGAATAGAGGAGAGAGAATGGTGAGTGAGAGAGGAGAGTAAGATATAAGAAGTAGGAGAGAGATGAGAAATGTGTGAAATTTAATGAAGAACGGAGAATTGGAATGAGAGGAGGATTAGCCTGCGTAAAGACTATGCCCACTTGGGAAAGTGAGAAGAGAGAGACGAAGCAGAGGTAAAACAGAGAAGACATGGAAGAGAGTAAGAACAAAAATAATATTATGAACACGATTAGACGCCACGATTCTTAAGACATGATAACTTGTCCTGTAATAAATAAATCTGGTCAAATGAAAGAGAGCCCGATTTTAAAAAATAATCGATAATTATTAAGAGGCAACCCCTCCCTTGATATTGTATTACCGAAATTAAATTCAACTAAACAACTTAATCTTATCTTTATGATATTGAAAGAGAACAATTATATAGCCATAGGATTTTGGTAATCCGTAATTTTGTCTTAAATGCTTGAAAATTCCATAGTTTTTCACAAGTATCTTGCTTCATTATATGTTGTGTGTATATTTATTGCTCAACGTAATGAATTGTGACATACCTACATCTCATGCTAACGAGATTCCCTTATGCCGATTAAAATCCGCTCAGTATGTTTTCAGTATTTTTGTCTCTTTTCTCTCTCTTCTCTCTCTCGTCTCTCATCACTTTTCTCTCTCTCTCTCTGTTCTCTCATTCTCTCTCTGCTGTTCTCTATGCTCTCCCACTTTCTCTCTCTCTTTCTCTCTTCTCTCTCTCTCTCTCTCTCTCTCTCTCTCTCTCTCTCTCTCTCTCTCTCTCTCTCGGTTCTTCTCTCTCTCTCTCTCTCTCTTTCTCTCTCTCTCTCTTCATCACTTCATCAATTCATATCATCATCACTAACATCGTCATCATGATCATCTTCATCACAATCAATGCTATTTATGAAAAAAAGACATGATTAGAAGAAAGAAAGAAAGATAAGAAAATGACAGAAAGAAAAGAAAAAAATACAAAAGTAAGAGCAAAGAAAATAAGACAGAAAGAAAAGAAAAAAAAAATAAAGTAAAGAAACGCAAAAAATACAGAAAGTAAGAAAGAAAAAAAGACAGAAAGATAAAAAGAAAGAAATGAAAAAATTACAGAAAGTAAGAAAAAAAAAACACAGTTTAGAAAGAAAGAAAAAGAGAGGAAAAATAAGACAAACAGACAGAAAGAAACACAGACAAAGCACGAATGATAGGCAAAAGTTCCGGCGATTAAATAATAACAAACCGTGACGTTTCGACGACGATTCTCGTCTCCTCCTCAGAAGACAAAACAAGGATGACCTGAACACTTTTTGCCTTCATTCTATTATTATTATCATCATTTTCTTTATTATCATCATTATCGTTATGTTCATTACTACTATTGTCATTTATTATTATCACTATTATCACACACTATTATTATCACTATTGTCACACACTACACACACCACACACACACACACACACTCACACTCACACACATACACACACACTCAGCACACACTCACACTCTCACACACACACACACACACACACACACACACACACACACACACACCACACACGCACACGCTCACACACACGCCCACACACACTACACACACACACATGCTTTTTAACTACCGTCCATTGTTATTTAACACCATCATTGCTCTCATCATCATTCACTCTTTATCATCATTATCCCTTATTCTCCATTTGCTATTGTTTATTTGTCTTTCCCACCGTGCCAGTGGCCTGGACGTGACCCGAGGCCCTTCTTCTCTGGCACTGGCACTCCATGGCACGCAGTACTGAAAGAGTATCCGTGAGAGAACGACACTGCTCCTCTCTCTCTCTCTCTTCTTTCTCTTTGTCTCTGTCTCTGTTCTTCTTCTCTCTTCTCTCCCTCCCACCCTCTCTCTCTCTCTTTTTCTCTTTTTCTGTCTCTGTCTCTCTCTCTTTCTCTCTTCTCTTCTCTCGCTCTTCCCTATCTCTCTTTTTCTTTCTTTCTCTCTTCTCTTCTCTCTCTCTCTAACTCTCTTCTTACTTCCCTCATTTCGTTAATTTCTTGTCATTATCATCATTATTGTCATCGGTTGATTTTTATTTTCGTCGTTCAATAACATTACGATTCATTATCGTGTTCCTGCGCTATTCTCCTTCCATTCTTAACGTTTCATAATCAGAGTTGTTTTTTTCCTCAATTTCCTCTCTCCCACTCCCACCTCCCCCACTCCTCCACCTTCCCCTCCTCCCCACCACTACCATCTCCTCTCTCTTCCCCCTCCTCCTCCATCTCCTCCACCTTCCCCTCCTCCCCACCACTACCATTTCCTCCCACTCCCCCTCCTCCTCCCCCATCTCCTCCACCTTCCCCCCTCCCCCCACTGACCACTCCTCCACATCCCCCCTCCCTTCTCCCCACCACTACCATCTCCTCCCCCTTCCCCCTCCTCCTCCATCTCTTCCAGCTTCCCCTCCTCCCACTCCCCTCCTCCTCCTCCCCCATCCCTCCACCTTCCCCTCCTCCCGACCACTAAATCCACTCCCTCCCACATCCCCCTTCCCCCTCCTCCCCATTCTCCTCCACCTCCCCTCTCCCACTCCTCCCTCCTCACTTCCCTCCTCCCCATTCTCCTCCACCATTCCCCCTTCCTCCCGACCACTTACCACTCCTCCACATCCCCCTCCCCCTCCTCCTCCATCTTCTCCACCTTCCCCTTGCCCTCCCACTCCCCCTCCTCCTCCTCCTTCCCCCATCTCCTCCACCTTCCCCTCCTCCCGGACCACTTACCACTCCTCCACATCCCCCCTCCCCCTCCTCCTCCATCTCCTCCACCTCCCCTCCTCCACTCCCCTCTCCTCCTCCCCCATTTCTCCTCCACCTTCCCCCCCTCCCCACTACTACGCACTCATCCACATCCCCCTCCCTTCCTACCCCACCACTACCATCTCCCCCCTCCCCTCTCCTCCCCGTCCTCCATATCTCCTCCAACCTTCCCCTCCTTCCCCACCACTGTCACCACTCCTCCCCCTCCCCCTCCCCACCACTACACTCCCCCCCCTTTTCCCCCCATTCCCCCACTTCACTTACTCCATACAAACATCCGTGTCTCCCCCCCTCCCCCCTCCTTTCACCCCCTCCTCCCCCACCGGAAGAGTCACTCATCCATTGCTTACCATAACGATACCATAACAAACAGATAAACACGCACACACACAATAACTCTAAATGTGCAAGTTCGAGTTTGGTTCGTGTTTTTGTTTCTCGTTCTTTCTACGTTTTAGTTTTCTTATTTATTGTCGGGTTTCTTCACTGCTTTTTTTTTTCTATTTTCTCATCTTTTTTAATTTTTTCTTTCTTTCTCTCTTCGTTTTTTGATTTCGGTCCTTTCCCTCTGTTTTCCTTTTTTTCTTTCTTTCCTATTCTTATATTCTCTTTTTTCCTTCTTCCTCTCTTTTCGTCTCGTATTTTTTTGTTTCCCAATCTAATGCAGAGATTGCGAAAGAGGAAAAGAAAATGGGCGAAGAATAGAGGCGATAAATCACGAGGAAAAGAAAAGCAGGAAAAAACAACACAATGCAAATATACATTTCATACTATTAAGAAAAAAACAAAACGTAAGTATAGAAATTTGAAATACTATTAAAGAAAAATCTAAGCTACTCCTTACTATCAATGAGTTGGCAGTAGTGTCAGCATTATTATCATTATTTTACTATTATCAATTATCTATCAACATCTCATTCATTATTAATTATTTACCATTATCATATTATCATTATGCACTTAATCATGGAATTACCTATCAATAGTATCCTATCATTACTATCAGGGGTTTATTACTATTATTCGTTTATTACCAAAAAATCATTCATTATTACTTTCATTATTATCATTAATATAATTCATCGCTAGTTCATTATCAGCTTTAATCCCATGTTACTTTTATTTTTAACACTATTATTAATCTTAACTTATAACCAATCATCATAAATAAGAAAAACCTGAACAACAATATGATGAAGATAAAACTTAACAACAAAGATGAAAATGATGAAAAGAAGATGGAGATTGAGGTGAAAATGAAGATAAAGATGATGATAAAGACGAAGACATATATGAAGATGACGGCGCCCTCCCTCTCCCGACCAGGAGCGGCGGCGACTCCCTCAGGAGCCCCTCTATCTCATGTCGCAANGTGTTGTGTTTATAGTTTCCCCTTTTTCAGTTTTTCATGTTTTCTCTTGTGTTGTATTTTCGTTTATTTCTGGTTTATTGTTGGTTTCTTTTTTTTTCTGTTGTGCCTTCAAACTGTCTCTGTCTGCTCTCTTCTCTATCTATCTATCTAACTATCTCTCTTTCTCATTTCTCTCTCTCCTCTCTCTCTCTCTCTTCTCCCCTCCCTTCCCTCCCTCCCTTCCCTCCCTCCTCCCTCCCTCCTTCCCTCCTTCCCTCCCCTTCCCTCCTCCCTCCTCCTCCCTCCTCCTCCTCCTCCCTCCATCCCTTCCCTCCCTCCCTCCCTCCCTCCCTCCCTCCTCCCTCCCCTTCCCTCCCTCTCCTCTCTACTCTCTCTCCCTCTCTCCTCTCTCCCTCCTCCCTCCTCCTTCTCCTCTCTCTCTCTCTTTCCTCTCTCTGCATACTAATTAAATCGCGGCGGTCTCAATTCCTCCCCTTTTCCAACATTTTTTTTTTTCTTACCTTTCTTTTCCACTTCGCTTCTTAAGACAACGGCTGAGAAGGGAGCAGGGGGGGGAGGAGGGGGATAGGAAGGGGATGGGGAGGGTATTCACGATAAATCTTACCCAACATCTTGAAGATTTCCCCCTCCCCTTTTCCCTCCCCTCTCCCCCTCCCTTCCCCCTTCTTTCCCCTCCCCTCTTTCCCCCCTCCCTTCCCCCTTCCCCCTTCCCTTTCCCCTCCCCTCTTCCCCCCTCCCCCTTCCCCCATTCCCCTCCCCCCCCCTCCCTTCCCCCTCCCTTCCTCTTGAAGAAGCCAAGAAAGAGGGGATAGTTAAGGTGGTGGGTGGGGTGGGGGGAGGGATGGGTTGAGGAGGGGGGGGTAGGATTTTTCATTAATCATCGCAACGAGAGAAAAATGTATTCTTTGCATCCTTCGCGCCGAAAGATAGAGAGAGGCAGGAGAGGAGAGAGAGAGAGAGAGAGAGAGAGAGAGAGAGAGAGAGAGAGAGAGAGGAGAGAGAGAGAGAGAGAGAGAGAGAGAGAGAGAGAGAAGAGAGAGGAGGGAAGGGAGCAGATAGACAGATAGATAGATTGGTAGAGAGGAGTAGAAAGAAATAAGAGAGGGAGAGTGGAGAAAGAGAGAGGGAGGGGAGGAGAGAGAGAGCAAGAGCGGATAGAGAGAGGGAAAGAGAGTGGGGAAGAGGGGGGAAGCGAATAGGATTAAGGCAGGACCATCTTTTCAAAAATCTCCTGCCTCTTCGTGTCCCCCCCCACCCCCACCCCCACACACGCAACATACACACACTTTTCTCTCTCTCTCACTTTCCTCTCACACACACACACATACACACACTTTCTCTCTCACACACACGCACATACACACACTTTTCTCTCTCTCACACATACACATATACACACTTTCTCTCTCACACACACACACACACACATACACACACTTTCTCTCTCATATCTATCTATCTATCTCTCCCTCTCTATCTATCTATCTAATCATTATCTTATCTATTCCACACATTTTTATGCATATATACATAATTATTTCATTGAAGCAATAATCTATACACATCATTACACAACACATTAATCAAAATGATTTTATATGTAGGATGTAAATTCAGTCAAGCAGATTCCATTCGCTTTCCCATGGGAGTCTTCTGTTCCCGATGGATTTAAGTTACAATGGAGCACCACACATTGCAGTAGCCTAGAGCCTATTGTACTGGGCTAAACATATCAACAATGGTTTGGAATATCTATTAGACTAAATTGCAATTCGAGAGAGTAACATTACATTCCTCTGTTTGAAGGAAAGAATTGTATTAGTTGTAGCAGCAGGGTGGAGGCGGGAGCAGCAGCAGCAACAATAACCACAACAACAGTAATAACAACAACACCAATAGCAACATTAACAGCAACAGCAATAAACAATAAACTCCACCAACAGCAATAACAACAGCATCAACAACAACAATTTCACCACCAACAGCAACTCCACCACCACCAGCAACAACAACAATATCTACAACAAAAACAACAGCAGCAGCAAAAACAACTACTCCACTACCACCATCACCACTAACAACAATATCTACAACACAACAACAACCTCTACAACAAAAACAAACAACAACTCGCCACCACCAACAACAACAACAATATCTACAACACCAACAACAACGGCAGCAGCAGCGCCATCATCGCCAACACCAACAATAGATCGTTTAAAGACCACACAGTCGAGGAGCTCTCTTGCTTCTCTCAATACACGAATCAAACCTTGCAAGTCTGAAGCACTAACAAGAGTCCACAGTTTATTACCGAAGTACGAACTATAAAAATACTTTGCAATATATCCAATAAAAGCAACAAATACCTTTAAATCCTATTAGAACCCTCGAACACACACGTCTCTTAAAAGCTACAGCCAAATTCCGAAATACATGACGGTTGCTCCAGTGCTGAATAAAAGATTTTTCTAAAACTTTCTTAAAGAAAAAAGAAGCAGAGCACTTGTTTTGAGTCCGGCAAACGAGTGAGGAGCAGACACTCTCACTCTGCAACTCCAATATCTGACATGCAGTTGCAATGTTATTTGTCACTGGTGAATGTTGCATTTCTCTTCTCTTTTCTTTCCTTGGTTTCTACCTTTCTCTCCTTTTTCTTGTTCTTCCTTTCGTTATTGTGTGTGTGTGTGTGTGTGTGTGTTTGTTTTTGTTTTTGTTCTTATATTGTTTATTTCGTTCGTTCTTTGTCTGATTAACTTTTTTTTTATTCTTTTCTTTTCTACTTTTCTTTTTATATTCTTTCTTTTGTTGAATTCTCTCCTCTTTTCTTCCTTGCTTCTTCCCAGTTCTGTTTTCACTTTCCCTGTTCTTTATCTCTTCCAGTTACTACCTTCTCTAATCCTTTTTTTCTACGCCTTCTTTCGCTTTTCCTTCCTCCTGTCTCGTTTCTTTTTCTTTTCCCTCTCTTCCCCTTTCTCGTGTTACTCTCCCCTCATCTCGCATTTTTGCTTCGGTGTTTACTTTCCCCTTTCCTCTCCTTCGTGGCACCCTATTCCCTTGTTTCTCTCCTCCCATGTCTTTTTCCCCTTTTCCCTCTCTTTCTCTCATTTCTTTCTCATTTTCTCTTTCTTTTTATTCGTGTTTTCCTTTGTCTTGTTCTCTCTCTTCTTCCTCCCTGTTTTGCCCTGGTCCTTTTTTCTCTCCCTCTCTCTCTTATTCCCTTCCTCTATCGTACCTCTTTCTATATATTCCATTATCTCCCTATCCCATCTTTCTCTCTCCTCTTTTCCCTCTTCTTCTCCATTTCTCCCTCCTCTTCTCCTATCCTCTTCCTCTCCATCTACTCAATTATCCTTTCTACTTTCCTCTCTCCATCCCTTCTCCTCTTTCTCTCTTTCGCCTCCCCTTTCCCCCCTCCCACTTTCATTTTCTCTCTCTCCTCATTTTCTCTATTTTTCTTTCGCCTTTCTTTCTCCCTCTCGTCCCATATCCCTATCTTCTCTTTCCTTCCTCTTCTCTCTTTCCTCCCTCTCTTCCCATCTATTCCTCTCTTCTCATTTCTTCCTCTCCTCTCTCTTTCGTCTTTCTCTTCCCACTTCTTCCTCTCCTCCTTTCTCTCGCTCCTCCCATCTCTCCTCTCTTCTCTTTTCTCCCTCTTTCCCATTTCTTCCTCTCCTCTCTTTCCCCTCTATCCAATTTCTCCTCCCCTCCTTTTTTCTCTCTCTCCTCCCATTTCTCCTCATTGTCTATCTCTCCTCTCTCTCTCTCTCTCTCTCTCTCTCTATCTCTCTTTTCATTCTCTGTCCCTCCCTCTCTTCATCTACCCATCTCTCTCTCCTCTCTCTTTCTCTCTCTCTCCATCTCTCCCTTCTCCCTCTCCCTTTCTCTTGTCCTCTCTCTCTCTCTCTCCCTCTCTCCCTCTCTCTCTTCTCTCTCTCTCTCTCTCTCTCTCTCTCTCTCTCTCTCTCTCTCTCTCTCTCTCTCTCTCTCTCTCTCTCTCTCTCTCTCTCTCTCTCTCTCTCTCTCTTCTCTCTCCCTGTCTCTCTCATTTTCTTCTCTCTCTCTCCTCCCATCTCTCCTCCCTTTTCTCCTCTCTCCTCCCCTTCACCCAACCCCTTCCGTCTCCCTTTATGATTGACACCGAAGCTCTATGGAAACCACGAGGAAAATTAATTGCCTTGATTGTTTGTCATTGAATATGCACGACGAAGGGCTCTCCCCCCCCCTCCCCTCCCCTCTCCCCCTCTCGCTCCCTCTCCCTTCTCGTTCCCTCTTCCTCCTACCCCGGCTTTCCCTTCCCCCGCCCCTCTCATTTTTTTGGAATTCGAAGTCCCTCCCTCTCCCTCTCCCTCCCCTCCCCAGTTCCCACTCCCTCCCTACCTCCCCTTCCCCCTCTCGCTCCCCTCCCCCCTCTCCCCCTCTCGTTTCCCTCTTCCTCTACCCCGGCCTCCCTTCCCCGCCCCCTCCCACTTTTTTGGAATTCGAACGTCCCTCCCTCTCCCCTCCTCCCAGCCCACTCCCTCCCTTCCTCCCCTCCTCCCCCCTCGCTCCCTCCTCCCCTCTCCCCCCTCTCGTCCTCCTCCTCCTACCCCGGCCTCCCTTCCCCCCGCCCCCCTCCCCACTTTTTTAGAATTCTAAGCCCCTCCCTCTCCCTCGCTTCCCAGTTCCACTCCCTCCCTCTCCCCCCTCTCGCTCCTCTCGCTCCCTCTCCCTCTCGTTCCCTCTTCCTCCTACCCTGGCTTCCCCTTCCCCCGCCCTCTCATTTTTTGGAATTCGAAGTCCCTCCCAGCTCCCACTCCCTCCCCTTCCAACCCTCTCCCCCCCCTCCCCTCCCAGCTCCCACTCCCATCCCCTACCTCGCCTCACTCCGGCTGGCCTGCCCCCCCCCCCCCCCCCCCCCCTCGCTGCCTGCCTCCCCTCTCTCTCTCGCTTCCGTTCGCCTTCCTTCCCCTCTCCGACTCTTTTGCTGCCCCCCCTCTCCCTTCTTCTCTCCCCTCTCCCTCCCCCTCCCCCTCTCCCCTCCCCCCTCCCCCTCTCCCTCTCTTGCCCCCCCCCTCTCCCTCTCTTGCCCCTCCCCCTCTCCCTCTCTCCGCCCCTCCCCCTCTCCTCTCTGCCCCTCTCCCCCTCTCCCTCTCTCGCCCCCCTCTCCCTTCTCCCACCCTCTTCCCGCCCCCCCTCCCCTCTCCCGCCCCTCCCCCTCTCCCTCTCTCGCCCCTCCCCCCTCTCCCTCTCCCGCCCCTCCCCTCTCCTCTCCCGCCCCTCCCCTCTCCATCTCTCGCCCCTCTCCCCTCTCCCTCTCCCGCCCCTCCCCTCTCCCTCTCCCCGCCCCCCCCTCTCCCTCTCCCGCCCCTCTCCCTCTCCCCTCCCCCCCTCCCTCTCCCTCTCTCGCCCCTCCCCCCTCTTCCCTCTCCCGCCCCTCCCCCTTTCCTCCCTCTCTCGCCCCTCCCTCCTCTCCCTCTCCCGCCCCTCCTCCTTCTCCTCTCTTGCCCCCCCCCCTCCCTCTCCGCCCCTCCCCCTCTCCCTCTCTCGCCCCCCCCTCTCCCTCTCCCCGCCCCTCCCCTCTCATCTCTCGCCCTCCCTTCTCTCCCTCTCCCGCCCTCCCCTCTCCCGCTCCGCCCCTCCCCTCCTCTCCCGCCCCTCCCCCCTCCCTCTCCCGCCCCTCCCCCTCTCCCTCTCTTGCCCCCCTCCCCCTCTCCCCCCCGCCCTTCCCCCTCTCCCTCTCCCGCCCCTCCCCCTCTCCCTCTCTCTCTGCCCCTCCCCCTCTCCCTCTCCCGCCCCTCCCTCCTCTCCCGCCCCTCCGATCGGTGTTTCTTCCTCTCACTCTCCCCCCCCCCCTCTTCTTCTCACTCTATACCCCCCTCTTCCTCCACTCTATACCCCCCCTCTTCCTCTTACTCTCTCCCCCCCCCCCCCTCCTCCTCTATCCTTCTCTCTGCCCCCCTCTGACTCCCTCCTCCTCTCCTCCCTT
>NW_020869014.1:398628-408628 GCF_003789085.1 Penaeus vannamei | reverse complement strand
GTGTGTGTGTGTGTGTGTGTGTGTGTGTGTGCAAAATATTTCTATCAATTACTTATTCATTCATCGGTCCATCTATCTATCCATCAGTTCATATAACTCTCTATCTCTATCCATTTCCCCCTCCAACCCAGGTCAGGGGGAAGCGACCCTTTCCGTAAAGCCTCTTGATAAAGCTTGGGTTTCTCCTGCCACTGGCCGTCACCCTTAACCGTGGATTAGGATTTTCTTCGTTTTATCTTTTCCTTTATAAATTGACTTATATCAGAGGAAATTCACGTGAGATCAGAGAAGAGAAGGAGATACGTAGAAAAATAACGAAGGACTGGAAGGACAAATAGACAGGGAGCCTGACAGGTAAAAAGGGGAAGAATAAGGGAATTGACGATAGATGAAAGAAAACGACAAAAGGACGAAAGAAAAAGAACTTTTTTATGGAATAAGGTATTATACTTCACTTTTTATTATCATCATTTGTAAACAGTTTTAAGTGGATTCACTATAATTAGATCATAAAAGTTTCATAACAGGAGACTTATTTTGAAAGAAAATGGAATCTCGCAACTTTAAGGCAGTGTTTAAAGTGCTCTTCAGTCAACAGATCAGCAGCCTCCTGATGAACTCTATTTAGTGATATTGATGATGATGATAATGTTAATGATAATTATGATGATGATAATGATGATGATAATGATGACGATGACGATGATGATGATGATGATGATAAGGGTAATGATAATTATGATGATGATAATGATGATGATGACGATGACAATGACGATGATGATGACGATAATGATGATGATGATAATGATGATGATGACGATGATGATGATGATGACGATGATGATAATGATTGATGTGTGCATTGCATTACTTTTTCTCTTTCCGTTTGTTTTATCGGTCTGTTTTCCAGCAAGTCACCTGCAAAGAAGCGCTTCGCATAACAGACCAGACTGTCGTTCAAGAAAATTGAGTCGTTTTCAGGAAAGAGGAAAAAAATTGCACAAGCTTTGGCGTTGAACGGGATCCCGGCCAATTTATCATGACTAATTTTATATCATGTGATTTTTTTTTTTTTCTTTTTTTTTTACTTAAATATGATTATCTATAATGATTTGGATTTCTCCTCAGTCCAACTCGTTTGATATTCATTAAGATCATCATTTAGAAATACAATAATAAACCAATGAAATCTCGATAGCCACAATCAAGGTCGTAGCAAAAAAAAAAAAATATATATATATATATAATATATATATATATATATATATATATATATATATATATACATATATATATATATATATATATATATATATATATATATATATATATATATATATATATGTATATATATATATATATATATATATATATATATATATATATATATATATATATATATTAAAAAGAAGAAGAAAAAGAAAAAGAAAATGGAAAAGAAGAAGAAGAAGAAAAAGAAGAAGAAAAAGGGAAAAAAAACATAATCACACACTCCAAACAAACTTCTCTTTCTTACCCATCTGTAACCCATGGCCTTGTTGTTAAGGCAAATATTGATACTTTTTTTCTTCCAGAGTTGAGAATATTACATCGTAGCTCAATACGATTTATATTCATGCTTTCGAGAGAGTTAAGTATCATTTCCTATTTATTGTGCTTCCTTTCTCTCTCTCTCTCTCTTTATCTCTTCTCTCTCTCTGTCTGTCTGTCTCTGTCTCTGTCTCTGTCTGTCTCTGTCCTGTGTCTGTGTCTGTGTGTCTGTGTCTGTGTCTGTGTCTCTGTCTCTGTCTCTGTCTCTGTCTCTGTCTCTGTCTCTGTCTCTGTCTCTGTCTCTGTCTCTGTCTCTGTCTCTGTCTCTGTCTCTGTCTCTGTCTGTCTCTGTCTCTGTCTCTGTCTCTGTCTCTGTCTCTGTCTCTGTCTCTGTCTCTGTCTCTGTCTCTGTCTCTGTCTGTCTCTGTCTCTCTCTCTGTCTCTCTCTCTCTCTCTCTCTTGACAAATATATTACAGTTGCCGAAATATAAATGTATCCAGACCAACGGAATTCTCAGCACAAACACAGTGAGAGAAGCAGAATGATAAAAGGTAAACAGACAGGGGAAAAAAAGTAGTCAGAAGAACAGAGGAGGAAAAGGGAAGAGAAAGGGAAAGACAAAGAGAAAAAAAAGCACAAGAGCAACAGACGTCAAAAAAAAAAAAAAAAAAAAAAAAATCTTAAATTTTTCTTCGTCTTTTTTCTATCTTCTAAAAGTTCACAAATATGCTCAACTTCTTCAAGAGAACCAACGAGATTAGGCCCCAAATACTACATAATGGGAAACCTACTCTGAACTGAATTCCAACTTAGCGGCAAAGTTGTTCCACTTGTTCAATCCGCAGATCTGAAACTTTGTAATGAACTCCATTCAGGATAAATGTATCTTTCATTATCAAGAAAACTTTAAGGAAAAATGGAGTTTTCAGTTCAGCGATATGATTCGAATATAGGTATGTATATATTTATGTATATATATACATATATGTATATGTACAAGTGTGTATATATACTTATATGTGTATATATAAGTCTATTTATATACATATATGTATATTTTTAAGTGTATATATATACATATTTGTATACATATGTATTATATATATATATATATATATATATATATATATATATATATATATATACATGCATGTATTCATATCATCAAGTAGAAGTATAGACTCTAACTATCCTAACCTTTGGCAATTCCCCTCCAGCACCTGTTTCCTAAACTTAATTAACCAAGACCTGGGTGAAATACTGAGCAAATAAACGCGATGTTACCAGCCATGGTCGACACTCCTCCCTTCCTTTCTCTCACTAAAATGATAAGGAGAGACTTGATGTGTGTGTGTGTGGGGGGGGGGTGAGGAAGTAAAATGAGATTCTCGTAAATAAAAGAGTACTGCTATATATATCACTGGAATATTCATATCTGAATTACTGGAATGTTAATATAAAGATCGTTGGAATACCAATATGTCAATGTTAACAGAACGACATTAGTGCGAACACCAACAACGGTAACAAGACAACCAGCATCAACCGCGAAAGAAACACAAACTTTCCCTCTTCAGGAACGCAATAAGCCGCCACTGCCCTTCAGCCTGCAGCCTGAATCGGAATTTCAGCGTTAAGTGCCTCTCCAAGGGCTATTACCCACGCAGACGAGGCTACATGCGGAGGCTTGCTAACGGCGGGTCTCTGGAGCCTTTTGCTATTGCTCGGTTTTTTCTCGTTTGCGGTCAATATGCACTTTTCTGTGGTGAGGAATGGGTGTTTTTAGAAGTGTGGGGTATGGGTATGGGCATAGGTATGATGTATGTAGTTTGGATTACATTATTTTCCCTTGTATTATTACTTGTGTTATATTTGTGTGTTTGGTCACTGAAATGTGGATAGTAGACCGTACTAATGCTTCCATTTCGTGAGGTAATTTACCCCAAATGTGATCCAAGGGTGGCCAAACAGTCGACTCCCCCCTTTCCATTCTACCCCCCCCCCCCCTCCCCACATCCGTACCATACCCTTAATGTGTGCTTGGCAGGTGCTGAGTGACCGAAATTAATTACGGGGCTTATTACAGTTCCTTTTAGTACTTGCAATGAATCAGCGATAATAAGAATGAAATGTAAATGTTTTGTGCTCGTCTAATCTCAACGCAGATTTTATATGAATAATGAAATAGAAAAAAAAAATAATGGTAATCTATTGTCTCCGTTTTCAATCTCATTTCCATCCTTCCTTCACACCTATTTATAAGTCCGTGGGTGGGTGTTTATGCGCGTGTGGAAGGGAAGAGAGAGGGAGGGGGAGGGAGGGAAGTAGAGAGAGAGGAGACAAAAAAATGTAAACAAATAAAACAGAGAGGATGGAAGGAAAGCAGAAAACGAGAGAGCCAAAAAGAGACAGAGACAGAGACAGAGAGAGAAGCGAAGCGAAGGAGATCGATTAGAATTAACACAGCTCTTCTCTTATCTTTCCCCATGCACAGTCCCCTCGTGTGTTTCCTCATCGTGTTCGCTATGCCGTGTATTCGAGTAAGATGTTGAACTGGGTCAGTATCCTGTTTACACGATGATCTCTATTGGACGGCGTCTCCACCGTGGCAGAATGCAATATGATTTCACGTATACTGGTACCATTCCAATGATTTTATGAGTGTTATGTTGGTCGTGTATGACGGCCACCTATGCGGGGAATGCGGTTTATGTGAATGTTGATATGTTTCAGTCAACGTTCGTTATTAATCGGAAACCGCAATTTGAATATTGTACGGGACAAATGCAATCATTTCACCCCCCCCCCCAAAAAAAAAAAAAAAAAATCGTTCATGAGGTTTCTGTTCTGGCAACACTTTTATTCATTTATTTTCTGCGTGTGGAAGATAACGGAGTTCCCTATTTTGCTGTTCGTAAAAAATGAAAAAATAAACCAGAAACATACAAAAAAAATCAACGTGTTTGGACTCCGGCGTTAATATAGCTTGTGTCTGACCCTCCCCCCCCCCCCCTACAACCCACCCTTCAAAATTTATTTCCATTTTTTTAGAGCATTCCACTGCATATACAATAATTTAGGTTATATTTCCCAGTTTAACAAATACTCTCGTTTCGAGCCATGAGCCGTACCAACATTTATTTTTCCCCGGTTTTTTTTTTTTTTTTTTTTTTTTTTTTTTTTTTTTTTTTTTTTTTACTTGTTTATGCATTAACGGTTGACGAGCTGAGAGAAGTGAAATGTTTGTATTTCAGATGAACAGGTGATAATCGTTGGATCGCTTGCAATTAGTAGGGAATTGATCGGGAAAGTTATTTCCATTTCGTATTTTTTGTTGTTTTGGCGTATTTTTTTTACTGTATTTTTCCTTTCGCAATCCAATGAATAGATATAATGTGAATTCCTTCGTTATTTTAGCATATTTTTACTGTATTTTTCCTTTTGCAATTCAAAGAATAGAAATAATGTGAATTCCTTTGTTATTTTAGCACGTTTTGTTCTGTATTTTTCCTGTCTCAATGAAAACGAAAATGGTAAATTCATCTCCATTCAGTAAATAAATAAATAACAAAAATAAAGTCTATTAGTTTTTTATCAAGTTTATCTTTATCTTTTACCCTTTTTCGGAACTATTCTTTACCGAATTTAAAAGGTATATATTAAGAACCCAAATCTGTATTAAAGCGCTCCATAAGTCATAATTTATTGAAATTTTCTCGAGCGCGGTCCTTTGGTGTTAGAAAACGGGAATTCAAATCGTTCGTGGATTCATCCGGATTACCCAGGATTCAAGGCTAGTCTGAGAGGTTGAAAAATTACCGTAGGTTTCCCCGCTTCATTTGGTAGACAGAAAAAGAGATATATTAATTCCAAATATTCATTCATTCTGTATATCTCTTCATTATTCAACAGATTTTTTATTGAAATATAGATGATGATGATGGCCAAGAGAAGGAAAATTATACAATAGCAATTGTAGTCGTAATAGTGATAACAGCAATAATAACAATGATGATAATGTTAGTAATCATAATAATGATCATAGTAATGAGGAAAATGATAATATTAATGTTAATGATAATAATGATAATAATAATCTTCATTTTCATCAAAAAGATAAAAATGCTGCTGTTAATAGCAATAACGTCAATATATATATATATATATATATATATATATATATATATATATATATATATATATATATATATATATATTATATATATATATGTATATATACATGTATATATATATATATATATATATTATATATAATATAATATATATATATATATATATATATATATATATATATATATATATATATATATATATATATATATATATATAGGTAAGTAAGATTTTGAGAAAGATTTGAAGAAATGATAGAGAGATAGAGAGAGAGGAATCAAAAGCAAGGACAAGAGAGAACGAAAGGGAGACAAAGACAGACCCTGTGAGAGATCAAGAAAGAGAAGAAGAGAACGATAAATAAGAAAAAAAAAAAACGAGTAAAGGATAATCTCCCTCACGATCATTCATTCAGACTATTAAATCCCCTCACCCCCCCCACCCCACCCACCCCCACCCGTCCCCTCCCTGCGATGCCGACTCCAGACACCGCCGTTGAATGGCCTTTATTTTTCTCTCGAGACAGCTCCGAGCCCGATAGATTGTGGACATTAATCATGGCGGAAATGAACAGGCTGACCGGTATAATGCACACGCACATATATACTGTATATATGTATGTATGTGTGTGTGTGTGTGTGTGTGTGCATGTATATATATAGATAGATAGATAGATAGATAGATAGATAGATAGATAGATGTATCTCTCCCTCTCTCTATATATATATAGATAGGTAGGTAGATAGATAGATATATAGATAGATAAATGGGTAGATAGATAGGTAGATAGATATATAGATGGGTAGACAGATAGATATATAGACAAATAGATAGATAAATAGATAGATAGATAAATATATAGATAGGTAGATAGAAAGATAGACAGATAGATAAATAGACAAATAGATAGATAGACAGATACATAGATAAATAGATAGATATATAGACAGATAAATAGATAAATAGATAGATAGATAGACAGATAGATGGATAGATATGCCCTCTAGTACGGTCCATCTTCTCTGCACTTTCTCGCCACCCCGAGAGCGAGGCTTCTTCCTCACGACCGCCATTTCCATTTCAAGGAGGACGCCACAGCTTCTCGAAACTTACTTCGGCTTCGGGTTCCTAACAAGGTGCCTGTACAACTTCTCTCTCTCTCTCTGCTCTCTCTTCTCTCTCTCATTCTTTATTCTTTATTCTCTTTCTCTCTTTCTTTCTTTCTCCCTTATTCTCTCTCTCTCTCTGGTTCTTTCTCTCTCTCTCGCTCTCTCGCTCTCTCTCGCTCCTCTCCTCTCTCCCTCTTCTCTCTCCTCTCTCTCTCTCTCTCTCTCTCTCTCTCTCTCTCTCTCTCTTCTCTCTCTTCTCTCTCTCTCTCTCTCTCTCTCTCTCTCTTCTCTCTCTCTCTTCTCTCTCTCTCTTCTCTCTTTTCTTCTTCTCTCTCTCTTTCTCTCTCTTCTTCTTGTTCTTCTTTTTCTTTCTTCTTTTTTTACCTGTACTTTCCTTCTCCCCTTTTTACTTTTATATTTTCTATCTTTTTCATTTACTTTTTTTCCTGTATTTTCTCGTTCCTACTTCTACATTCTCTTATTTTTCCCTCTTTTGTTCACTTTATCACTATTTTTCTATTCACACACCTTTCACCTTCATGTGTATTTCATCTTTTTTATTATTTTCCTTACTTTCTTCTGCTTCTTCCCTTTTACCATATTCACTTCTTTCTCTCTCATTCCCTCCTTTCCCTTCCATCATCCCGATTCTTCTACCATTTGTTAGTTCTTCGTATCTTTCCTAGTTCCTCTATTTATTTCTTTTATCAGCTTCCCCTTTCCTAAACTTATTCTCCTCATTTCTTCCACTTCCCCCTTTCTTCATTTATCTTTCTATTTTCTTTTACTTCGATTCTTTTCTTCGATTATATGGAGCAGGATCTTGTATTTTCGGTATTGTATGTATATACATATTTTTAGTTATTTGTTATTTTTGTCTTTTTATTCCTTTTTTTATTTCTAATTTTTCTTCTTCCTTCTTTCTTGTTGTTTTTTTTTTTTCTTTTTTTTTTTTTTTCTTTCTTTTTTTTTTCTTCTTCTTTCTTTTTCTTTTCTTTTCTTTTCTTTTCTTTTTTTCTTTTTCTTTTTTCTTTTTTTTTCTTTTTTTTTCTTCTTTTCTTTTTTCACAAGAAAATAGAAATCTAATCAAAAGATAAGGATTCAAAAAAAATGAAATAAAAAAGAAAATGATCTCAACTGATGAACAGGTGAAAAAAGAATATATATATATATATATATATATATATATATATATATATATATATATATTTATATTATAATAAGAGAGAGAGAGAGAGAGAGAGAGAGAGAGAGAGAGAGAGAGAGAGAGAGAGAGAGAGAGAGAGAGAGAGAGAGAGATAGATAGATAGAGAGATAATAGATAGAAAGATTGGATTGATAGATTTGATATATTTGACTGATTTAGGTGATTGGTGATTAATTGATATATAAATTATAAATCCACATATCATCATTAAAAACATGGCCTAAACTTTATGCGAGATATTGGGGTCGATATATCTAATGATCTCTCGGAAATGGGGGGGGGGTCCTGTCTTACCTTGTAATGTGAGTAACTTTTTTTCCCCTTGTGTTGCTGGCTTAAGACTTTTTTCCCTCTTTCTTTTTCTTCTCTCTATGTCTTTCTCTGTGTTTTGTATCTTTTTTCTCTCTATCTCTCTCTCTCGATCTGTGTGTCTGTCTCTATGCTTCTGTATCTGTCTTTCTGTCTCTATTTTTCAGGTCTCGTCCTCTTTCTCTCTTTCTCTTTCTCTCTCTCTTTCCTTCTATCCTCTCTCTCGACTTCTCTCTCTCTCTCTCTCTCTCGTCCTTCTTCTCTCTCATCATCTCTCTCTCATCTCTTCTCTCTCTCTCCTCTCGGCGATCCTCATCTCGTCTCTCATCTCTCATCCCTTCTCTCTCTCTCCTCAGCCCTCCCTCTTGCTCCTCTTTCCTCCGCTCTCTCTTCTCCACCTCCTCTCTCCTCCACCTTCTCGTCTCTCGAGTCCTGTCTCTGCCTCGTCATCACTTACCCCCCTCTCTCCTCATCTCTTCATCTTCTCTCCTCTCATCTCCCTCCCCCTGTCTCTCTAAATTCTCTTCTCTCCCTTCGCACTCCTCCTCTCCTCTCTCTTTCTCAATCTCTATCTATCTTCCTCATTCATTCATCACAGCCAACGATCCTTTCCACAATGCGTGCCTCTCTAGACACTCCCACAGTCTGCCTCTTCACAGTCCCTTGATCTCCTTCCACTCCATGTCCTGTCACCGTATCCCTTTGGCAATTCTGTTCAGGGATTATCCTGCGCCCCGCTTCCGAGGCCCTGCGTGTCTCTATCTAATTATCTGTTTGTCTTCCTCTCGCTCATTCGCTCGTTCATTCTCGTCTCTTAGCTCTCTCTTTCTGTTTGTCTGTCTGTCAGACTCTCTATCTCTATTCTGTCTATCTCTATCTTCTGTCTATCTATCTATCTAATTATCTATCTTTCTTCTTTTTTCTTTCTTATCTTTTCTTTCTTTGCTTACTCTCATCCCTCTCTCTTTCTCTTTCTCTTTCTCGCTCTCTCTCTCATCTCCCTCTTCTCTCTCTCTCTCTCGTCTTGTCTCGTCTCTCTCTCTCTGCTCTCATCTCTCTCTCCTCTCTCGTCTCGCTCCTCTTCATCGGTCCTCTCTCCTCTGCCTCGCTCCCCTCCCTCGCCTTCCCTTCCTCGTCCTCTCACTCTCTCCTCTCACTCTCTCTCACTCCCTGCCTGTCTCTCTCTCTCCGCTCTCTCTCTCTCTCTCTCATCCTCTCCTCTTCTCGTCCTCTCTCCTCCTCCCTCCCTCTCTCATCTCTCTCTCTCTCCTCTCTTCTCCTCCTCCCTCTCCTCTCTCTCTCTCTCTCTCTCTCTCTCTCTCTCTCCCTCCCTCCTCCTCCTCTCTCTCCCTCTCTCTCCTCTCCCATCTGCCCATCTCGTCCTCTCTCTCTCTCTCTGCTCCTCCTATGTCCACCTCCTCACCTCCCTCCTTCCCTCTCTTTCTTCATCTCTCCTCTCCTCTTCTCCTCTCTCTTCTTCTCACTTCATTTCGTTCATCTCTCGTGCTCGTCTCTTCATCCTCGCACGCAGTGCTCTTCTCCTCGTCATTCTCTTTCTCGTCTCATCTCTCTCTCTCTCGTCTCTCTCTCGCCCCTCTCTCCCGTCCCTCCTCCCCCCCTCCCTCATCTCTCTCTCTCTCCCTCTCCTCTCATCTCTCTCATCAGATCAATATCGCTCTCTATACGATCTCGTCGTCATCTCTCTCCTTC
>NW_020869014.1:378628-391128 GCF_003789085.1 Penaeus vannamei | reverse complement strand
TTTATTATTATTATTATTATCATCATTATCATTTATTGTTTATCATTATTATTATCATTATTATTATTATTATTATCATCATCATCATCATTATTTTCAATCATTATTAATTGTTATATTATTATTGTTATTATTATTATTATTTATATTATCATTATTATATCATTATCATTATCATTATCATTATCATCATCATATCATTATCAGCATCAATTATCATTATCATTATCATATCATTATCATCATCATTATCATTATCATCATTGTCATTTGTCTTTTCGAGATCATCAACTCACACAGCATCATCTTTCATATTTTTGTGACACTGAGTTCCAGCGTGTTCGTGTCGGGCGAGGAACAATCAAGATATGGATTGAGAAAAGCGATAATTGATAGACTCTTTGAGGTTATGACAGGTGTCACGCCTGATGAGATGCTGGTATGACAGGTGTATATTTCTATTGTATTATCCGGGTAGACGCGCTCGAATCCACTCAAACATCCACATCCACACACACACACACACGCACGCGCACGCTCTTTTGCATACAGATACCCTCCCCCTCCCTCATTCTCTCCCCTTCACTGTTCACTCCTTATACTGCCTCTCTCCTCATACTCTGTCTTCTCCACCCTCATTACTCTCCTATTTACCCTACCCCCTCACTGTTCACTCCTTATACTCCCTCTCTCCTCATACTCTGTCTTCCCACTCCTCATACTCTTTCCCTCTACCACCCTCACTGTCACCTTTAATACTCCTCCTCTCCTCCATACTCTGTCTTCCCACTCCTCATACTCTCCGTATTCCCCTACCCCCCTCACCGTTCATTCCTTTCTCCCTCTCTCCTCATACTCTGTCTTCCTATTCCTTATACCCTGCCTAATTCAACTCCTACCAACTAAGCATTTTCTTAGCTTTTCTCATTCCTCCTTATTCCCTCCTCACCCTTTATACTCCTCCAAAACTCATACCTTCCGCCCTCTCATACTATCTTATCTCCTCCTATACCCTCCCTCTCACTACCTCTCATCCCTGTTCAACCCTATCCCTCTCTCTTCCCCACCCAATAATGCATAACCTTTCCCCTCCTCAATACCCTCACCCATCGCACTCCAACCCCCTTCCTCCCTATACTCCCTCTCTCTCCCCCCTTCCTCACCCTCCATTCCACCCTCTCCCCTCCCCTCCCCCTTCCCCTTATCTCCCCACCCACTTCACTCCCTGCTCCACTCTCCCCTTCCCTCGACTCTCCCTCTCACCTCCCTTCTCCCTCTTCCCTCTCCCTCTCCCTCCTCATCCTTCCTTCCCACTCTTCCCACTATCCCATCCTCCCCTCCCTCTTACCTCCTCCTCCTCCTCCCTCCTCCCCTGCCCCTCCCATTCTCCCCCACACCGATCTCCCTTTCCTCCCTTCTCCCTCTCCACCCCCCTCCCTCCCTTCCTTCACTACCCAATTCCTTCACTCCCTCCCCCTCCCGCTCCCTCCCACTCCCCCTCCTCCTCCCTCTCCCAATCTCCCTCCCCCTCTCCACCTCCCTCCTTACCTACCCCCCACCCACCTCCTATGGTCCAGAACAACCGGCCCTTCCGACCCATTAAAGCCTAGTGTACAGGGATTAATGGGTGAAGACAAAGGATCCCACGCGAGGTTGATGGGGAGTGAATGGGCGCTTTTGATGTGGAGGCGAAGGAGCTGAGAAGGAGGAGGAGGGGGGGTGGTGGAGGATTAATCAGAGGGAGGATGTGAGTGGATAGATAGATGGATAGGTAGGTTGGTATGGTTGGGAGGGGGGTAGGGAGGTTAATGGTAGTAGACTGGCCGATAGACTGAGATAGACAGACTGATAGACAGACAGACTGATAGACAGACTAATTGACTGACTGACAAACTGACTGACAGATTGACAGACGGACAGACGACAGACGGACAGACAGACGGATAGACAGGCAAGACAGACAGACGGATAGACAGATAGACAGAATGACCAGACATCAGACAGACAGACAGAGAGACTGACAACAGACAGGCAGACGACAGACAGTAGACCAGACAAACAGATAGATAGAAGACAGACACATAGATCGTTAGACAGCTGAATAATAGATAACTGATATATACGATATACATGATAGATAGATAGACAAATGATATAAAGATAGACCGATAAATAATTGAATAAATAAGAAATGATAAATAAGAAATGAAGTAAAGAGATAATGAGAGAACCTTCATTAACAAGTAATTAAACAGACGAATGAGTGGATAAATAAACCACAAAAATATAAACAATAAACAGATGGAGTGAAGATCAGACTGTAAGGGTGAAAATGGTGAAAAATGATGATGAATTTCAGGGTGAGAGAAAGGAGAGGAAGTGAAAGAATTCGAAGAATGATAATGATAAATACGGAGGAGGATGATTTAGGAGGAAGAGAGGAGGAAAAGGCGAAAGAAGGGGAAAGGAGGAGAAAGAGGAGACAGAGAAGGCGTAATAGGAGGAAAGAGGAGGAAGAGGGGGAAAGGAGGTGGAAGAGGAGACAGAGAAGACGTACAGGAAGAGGAGGAGGAAGAAGGGGAAAGAAGATAGGAAGAGGGAAGGCGGAATAGGGGGAAAGGAGGTAACAGGCAGAGAAGACGTAAAGGAGGGAGGAGGAGGAAGAAGGGAAGAGGAGGAAGAGGGGGGAAGAAGATAGGAAGGGGAAAGGCGCGATAATAGGGAAAGGAGGAGGAGAGGAGAAAGAGGAGACACAACAATAGGAAGGAGGAGAAGAGGATGAAAGTGAGTTGACGAAGATGACAAGAAAAGAGAAGACAGGAAGAAGGAAAAGACAAAGAAAGACTGGAAAGAGAGGAAGAAATTAAAGTGAGTGAAGAAGATGACAAGAAGAGAGAAGATAGGAAGAGGGGAGCAAAGGAGAAGGAAGAGGAGATAGAGGAGACGTAATAGAAGAAGGAAGAGGAAAATGATGATGGTGATAGTAAAGATGATATAATTGCCTTGATCTCCGTGATGATAATATTGAATGATGATGATAGTGAATGAGATATGATTATAATATGATTATAATACCCTTAACATACCGATTATTAAGTGATATAAGAGTCAATGATAGTGAGATAATGGATTATGATAATGAAAATGATGATATGATAAATGATAATGATTATGATAATGACAATAATCATCTATACATACCATTATAATAATGATTATTAATGTGATGATTGATAATGATAATATGATCATTATATAAATAATAATGATATATAATAATAATGATTATGATAATGACAATAATGATTATGATAATGACAATAATGATTTTGATAATGACAATAATGATTATGTAATGACATGATTATATGATAATAATGATTATGATAATGAATGATATGATAATGATAATATGATTATGATAATGATAATAAGGATTATGATAATGAAATGATTATGATAAATATAACAATAACAATGTGAATTATGGTGATAATTTATGACGGTAATGAAAATCAGGATATGATAAAACCTTCAGGGCAGAGAATAGACCAAAGAATAATATCATAAGAATAAAAAACGAATAAGATCAAGTAGAGAAGCCGAGGAATTAGCGAGAATTAATACATAATAATAATAATTAAATAAATAATAATAATTAATAATAATAATATAATAATATAATAAATAATAATAAATAATAATAGATAATAATAAATAGATAAATAAATAAAGTAAGAATTAATAAATAAATAAAGAGAAGCAGGAATTAGCGAGATAAATAAATAAATAATAAAAAATAATAAATAATAAATAAATAAATAAATAAATAATTAAGAATAAAATAAATAGAAAATGAAATAAATAATAAATAATAAAGTAAGAAATAATAAAATAAATAAAGAGAAAGCAGGAATAAGCGAGACGAGAGCGAGACGAAGCACCGACAGCAACCCCGTCAGGGCCTGACACTCGAGCCCAACTATTGTTTAGAGCTTTCTTGCTCTTTATAAATGACTTCCGCCCCCTCTCCTCTTACTCCACCCCTCCACCACCCTCCACCATCCCTCTCATCCTCCACCCCTCCCATCCCCTCCATCCCTCCACCCCTCTCCTCTACTCCACCCCCCTCCTCCTCTACCCCCTCCACCCACTCCACCCTACTCCCTCCACCCCTCCTCTACCCTCCACCACCTCCACCACCCTCCACACTCCTCCTTCCCCTCAACCCTCTACCAACCTCCCTCCTAATCCTCCCTCACTCCCTCACCCCCTTCCACCACCCTTCACCACCCTCCTCCACCCCCTCTACCCCCTTCTCCACCCCACCACCCCTCTACCTCTCTACCCCCCTCCACAATCCACCACTCTCTACCCCCTCCACCCCCTCCACTACCCCTCCACCACCCTCCACCCTCCCGGTGCCCGATCTCTCCCTTCCACCACCCTCCTCCACCCTCCCACACCTCTCACCACCCCCCTCCACCCCCTCCACGCTCCCCGATGCCCGAATCTCTCCCTTCCAGTGTCATCCAATCTCTCTTTTCGATTGGAGTCTTTTCTAGCTGGTGAGTGTTCTGGTTTGTTCTCCATCCTTCTGTCTGTCTGTCTGTCTGTCTGTGTGTCTGTCTGTCTGTCTGGCTGTCTGGCTCTGTATGTGTCTGTCTGTCTGTCTGTCTGTCTGTCTGTCTGTCTGTCTGTCTCTCTGTCTGTCTGTCTGTCTGTCTCTGTCTCTGCTCTCTGTCTCTGCTCTCTCTCTCTCTCTCTGTCTCTCTCTCGTCTCTCCTCTCCTCTCTCTCTCTCTCTCTCGTCTCTCTCTCTCTCTCTCCATTCTTCCTCATTCATCCCTCCCTTCTTTTTCTCCTTTCTCCTTCCCTCCATCCCTTTCCCTCCTCCTCCCCAATTTAATTCTTCATGCCTTTCATCCAACCCGCCCCCCCGCTCCCACAAGCTCCCACTTTCTATCCACACATCTCCACATCCCCTCCCCCTACCCTATCACCCTTCCTCCCTTTTCCCCCTCCCATTGCTCACCTGATCCTCCACTCCCTCATCCTCCCTTATCTTTCTTTCCTCCTCCTTTTCCTCCCCTTTCACGATCTCCCCCTCAGCCCCACCCTGATCTCCCCCTCCCCCCCTACCCCCCCCCCTTTCCTACAATACCGTTTACCTCTTAATTCGAGTTATTTTTCATTATTCCTTCATTACAAGTCGAGCGTACTTCGCTACGTTTTTGCTAGGTTTTCGTTACGCTTTCACTGTCTTCGCTACGTCTTCGCTATGTTGTCGTTACTTTTCGCTACCACTTCGCTGCGTCTTCGTTATGGTCTTCGTCTTCGTTATGTCTTCGCTACGTTTCGCTAGGTTTTCGTTACGTTTTCACTATGTCTTCGCTACGTTGTTGCTACGTTGTCGCAACCGTTTTCGCTACGTCGTCGTTACGTCTTTGTTGCGTCTTTGTTATATCTTCGTCTTTCGTATGTCTTCGTCTTTGTTATGTCTTCGTCTTCGTTACGTCTTCGCTACTTCGCTACGTCTCGTAATGTCTTCGTCTTCGTTACGTTTTCGCTACGTTTTCGCTCTGTCATCGTCGTGGTGAGTCTCCGCTTAGTCTTCCTCTCGGTCGGACTTCGGGCGTCACGCTCCTCGGCGCTTTTCGCTCTTTTGTTCTTCCCGCTAACTTTCGGTATCAAAATTTCTCTTGGTGTTTTTTTTCTCTATCTTTTCTCTTATTGTTGTTGTTCTCTGTCTCTTTCGCGCTTTCTTTTCTATCGATGATTTAATATTTTTTTTCGCTTTCCTCTTTTTCTTAGTCTCTCTCTCTTTACCTCTTATTTTCTTTCTCTATCTGTCTGTCTGTCTGTCTGTCTCTATGTCGCTCTTCTCTCCTTCTCTTCCTCTCTCTATCCTTCCTTCCTTTGTTTTCCCCTTCTCTCTCTCTCTCCCTCTGTCCTCATATGCTCTCTCCCTTCTTTCCTTTTATCAAATTATTTCTAAATCTCTTTCCCTTTCTCTCTCCTCCTCCTCTTCTTATTTCTCTTCTTTCTCCTCTTCCTCCTCCTCCTCTTCTTCTTCCTCCTTTTCTCGTCTTCTCATTTTTATCCTCGTCCTCATCCTCCTTCTCACCCTCCTTTTCTTTCTCCTCTCCTCCTCTCTCTTTCCTCTTCGTCTTCTCATTTTCATCCTCTTTCCTCTCTCCTCCTCTTGTCACCCTCTTCCTCCTCTCTTTCTTTCCTCTCCTCTTCCTCCTCCTTTCCTTCTTCTTTTCCTCCTCCTCTTCCTTCTTTTTTTCTTTCTTCCTCCTCTTCTTCCTCTCCTCTCCCCTCTTCTCCTCCTCTTCCTCTTCTTTTCTTCCTTTTCCATTCGTTTTCTTCCTTTCGAAGGACTCCCATTTCTTTCTTTTCTTTCTTTCTCTTCCTCCGTTATTCGTTCTGAGTGTTTCTTCTTTTCGTTCGCTTCTCCTCCTCTCGTGTTTCTCCCTAGCTCCGTCTCCGCTGCCTTTCTCCTCCCCATTTTCACTTTACCTCTCCCCTTTTTCTCTCCCTTTCCTCTATCCTCTCCATTCGCTCTTTCTCTCTCTCTCTTCCTCCATACTTTCTTTCCTCCCTCCCTGCCATCTCGTCTCTATTCTTCCCCTCCTTCTTTCTTCCTCCTTCCCTTCTCTCTCCTCCATCCCCTCCCTCCCTCCCTTCCACCTCCCCACTCCTTCCCTCTCCCTTCCTCCCTCCACCCTCCTTCGCATCCCTCCTTCTCTTCTCCCCTAAATCCCTCTTTCTCTCTCCCACTTTCCAACCCTCCTCCTCCCCTCAACTTCTTCCCCCTCCCTCCTCTCCACCCTCCTGCCCCCCCTTCCCCTCCCTCCTACCATCCCTCAATCCCTTCCCTCCTCCCACCCTCCCTCCATCCCACACTCCTCCTATCTCTCCTTCCTTCCACCTTCCATCCCTCACTCCCACCTTATCCTACCTTCCCCACACCCCTCCCTCCTCCATCCTTCCACCCTCCTCCCACCTCTCCACCTCCCCCATCCTCCCTCCCTCCATCTTCCCTCCTTCCCACCTTCCCACCCTCCCTCCCTCCTCCAATTTTCCGCTCCCTCCATCCTCCCTCCCATCTTCCGCTCACTCCTTCCTCCTCCCACCTTCATCCTCCCCTCCTCTCACCATCCCCCCAACCTCTCTCCCCCCCTCCCATCCCACCTTCCCACCTCCTCCCTCCTCCCACCTTCCTCCCCTCCTTCCTCCTTCCTCCTCCTTCCCCTCGCCGTCGTCAGGACATTAACATACCGCGGAGGAACGTGCGAGTGCGGCGCCGTCACTGTATTTCCGGGTCTCCGAGCGGCGACGGAGGAGGAGGAGGAGGAAGAAAAGGAAGAAGAGGAAGGGAGAGAAGAAGAGGAAGGGAGAGAAGAAGGAGGAAGAAGGAGGAAGAAGAGGAAGGGAGAGAAAGGAGGAAGAGGAAGGGAGGAGGAAAGAAGAAAAGGAAGAAGAGGAAAGGGAGAGAAGAAGAAGGATGAGGAGGAGAAAAGGAAGAGAAGAGAGGAAGGGAGGAGAAGAGGAAGGAGAGAAGAAGGAGGAGAGAAGAGGAAGGGAGAGAAGAAGGAGGAGGAGGAGAAGAGGAAGGGAGAGAAGAAGGAGAAGAAGAGAAAGAGAAGAAAAGGAAGGAGAGGAAGGGAGAGAAGAAGGAGAAGAAGAAGAGGAAGAAGAGAAGGAGAGAAGAAGGAGGAAGGGAGAGAAGGAGAAGGGAGGAAGAAGGAGGAAGAAGAAGGAAGAAGGAAGAGAGAAGAAGGAGGATAGAAGAAGGAGGGAGGAGGAGAAGTAGACGACGACGACGACGATGAAGAAGAAGAAGAAGAAAGAAGAAGAAGAAGAAGAAGAAGAAGAAGAAGAAGAAGAAGAAGAAGAAGAAGAAGAAGAAGAGGAGAAGGAGGAGGAGAATAACAGGAATAGCAGCAACAAAAAACAACAATAAAAAACGAAGAAGAAAAGCAGAAAGCAAAAAAAAAAAACAATAATATCAACAACAACAAAAGAGCAGGAACAAGGACATGAAGAATAGAATAAGAACAATAATAATAATGATAATATGGAGGAAATCCAAGAGATCAATTATGCAAAGAACAGGAATAACAAGAACGAGAAGAAAAAGAAGGAGGGAGAGGAAGAAGGAGATGATGAGGAGGGGGAGGAAGTGTAGATGAATGAAGAGGAGAAGGAAGAGGTGGAGAAGGAATGGGAGGAGGAGGAGGAGCAGGAGGAAGAGAAGAAGAAAGAAGAAGAAGATGATAATGATGATGAAGAGGAAGAAGAAGAAGAAGAAGAAGAAAGAGGAGAAAGAGGAGGAGGAGGAGGAAACGAGATATAGAAGTGAAGCAGAAAGAAGAAAAGTAGGAGGATAGGAATAGGAGTAAGAGGAGGAGGAGGAAGGAAGGAGAGGAGGAGAGTAATAGTTGCTGTATTGGTAGCTAGAAGAGGAGGAGAAGCAAGAGGAAGAGAAGAGGAGGAGTAGGAGAGGAGAAGGAAGAGAAGGAACAAGAAGAGAAGAAGAAGAAGGAGGAACAAGAAGAAGAAGACGAAGAGAAAGAGAAGAAGGAGAAGAAGAAGGAGAGGAGAGGAGAAGAAGAAGGAGGAGGAGGAGGAAGAAGAAGAAGAAGGAGTAGGAAGAGAAGGAGGAGGAACAAGAACAAGAAGGATTAGGAGGAGGAGGAGCAGAAGGAAGCCCGTATGTAGACGAGATCCTTCGAGCAAGACGAAGGAACCCATAGTGGAGGGAGGGAGTGGGGGGAAGGGGGGAGGAGGAGGGAGTGTAAATATAGGGAGGGAGGGAGGGAGTGGGGGGGGTCCTAGGGAGGTATTACATGGGTGTAAGGTGGGTAGGGTGAGGAGGAGGTGGGGGGGTGGGGGAGGGGAGGGTATATGTGTCCGGTACGTGTCGGTAGGGTAGGGGTGGGTGGGGAGGTAGGGTGAATGGAAGTATAGCGGGGGGAGGGGGAAGGGAAGGGGGGGAGAGTACAGAATGTAATAGATGGGATCGGGGGTGTGGGAGAGGGGAGGGGGGGTAGATAGAGGTGGGGAGGGGGGGGGAGGGGGTTTGATTAGGAGGTTGCAATGGATTCGCAAAGGATCTCTCGCAATAATGAGAAGCGAGGAGGAAGGTTTAAATGGCGGGAAGGTAAAGTTGCGAAAAAGGTCGCAAAAAAGAGGCGCTCGGTTTTTGCAAGCTGAAAAAAAAGGAAGGAGGGGGAGGGGGGGGGAGGGGAGAGTTAAATGGCTCCACCTTGGTTGGTCATCTGCAACATTGCAAGGCGTTGCAGGCAGCTGTGTGTTGCATCTTGCGTTCACCGAGCCGATGCACACGCGAAGAAACCGATCAAAGTCGATATTTGGAGTTTAAAAGCTTATATTTATATTTCTTCTTGTCTTTCAGTCTAATCGGGCTATCTATTTATCTGTCTGTCTTTATATCTCTTTTTTCTCTTTCTCACTCTCTCCTCTGCCTCTCTCTCTTCGCTTTCTCTTTTCTTTTTTTTGTGTTTCTCTTTCTCTCTCTGTCTCTGTCTGTCTGTCTCTGTTCTCTCTCTCTTCTCTGTCTCTCTGTCTCTGTCTCTGTCTCTGTCTCTGTCTCTGTCTCTGTCCTGTCTCTGTCTCTGTCTCTGTCTCTGTCTCTGTCTCTCCTCTCTCTCTCTCTCTCTCTCCTCTCCTCTATCTATCTACCTACCTATCCACCTACCTATCCCCCCACCTCCATCTTATCTCTCTGTCTTCACACATTCTTTCGCACATCCCATACCCTCGCTACAAGAATGAAATAAACACACAATGGAAAGAGAAAAGTAACTAAAAAAAAAATCAAATATCCAAAAATAATAAGAATAAAGAAGTCTTCCAAAAAAAGAGTCAAAAAACGTCAAATATCCAAAAATAAGTCTCTCAAAAAAAGAGTCAAATATCCAAAAATAATAAGAATAGACAGAGCCATGCAGAGCCCGTGTGTACGTCAGTTTGTGCGCACTGCGTTTACTTTTTTTTTTTTTAAATGCCATTCACCAACCCTGTTTTCCGTGAATGATTCGTGTGGATCAGAACTACTGTTACTCGCAACATCCTGTTTGAATGTATCCGCCCCTCCCCATCTCCCCTCCCTCCCTCCCTCCCTCTTTCCTACCCTCCCTGCGGTACCCTCACCCTCCCTCCTCTCCCTCCCTCTCTCCTACCCCCCCGCGGTACCCTTACCCTCCCTCCTCCCTCCCTCCTTCTTTCACCCTCGCCCTCTCCTCCCTACCTACCTCCTCCTCCCACCCTCTCTTCTCATTCCCTCACTCCCCCACCCTACCTCCCTTCCTACTCTCATTCTCCCTCCTTCCCCCTTCCTTCCTCTCTCATACCTTCCCTCCTTCCTCTCCCTCCTATCCTCCCTCCCTACCTCTCTCCCTACCTCTCTCATACCTTCCTCCCTCCCTCCCTCTCTCTCCCTTCCCCCCTCCCTCCCTCTCACCTCCCTCCACTCCCTCCTCTCTCCCTTCCCCCTCCTCTCTCCCTCTCTCCCTCCCTCTCCCTTCCCCTCCCTTCCCCTCCCTCCTCCCTCCCTCTCTCCTCCCTTCCTCATTCACACACTCCCGTACAATCACCCTTCCTGGCGCTATCCTACACGCTTTGGATTCTGCTTTTCGCTCTCTTTAGGATAAGGGATTTGATCCTCTATCGTCTATAGTCTTGGATTTCGATTCTTTGTCGTCTATTGCATTTTTTTGAGAACTTATTGTTCTTTCTGAGAAGTGCGAGGAAGTGCGTTTTGGTTTATATACATCTCTCTCTCTCTCTCTCTTTCTCTTTCTATTTCTGTCTATCTCTGTCTGTCTGGCTGTTTGTCTGTCTGTCTATCTGACTTCCTCTCTCCTCTCTCTCTCTTTCCCTTTTTATTACTGTCTATCTCTGTCTGTCTGGCTGTTTGTCTTTGCCTCCTCTCTCTGTTTCTGACTTTCTCTCTCCCTCCTCTCTTCTTTCTCTTCTCTCTCCCCCCCCTCTCTCTCTCTTTCTTCCTATCTACTTAAAAAACAACCCTCCATCCCATCTTACCTCCCCCCATCCCCCTATCCTCCTTCCCCCTCCTCCCCACTATGCCCTCCTCCCCCCTCCCCCCCGGCAACACTCTCCATAAATATTCTCGACCGCAGCGCTACCTCACTTCCGGTTGAGAGAGACCGCCGCTAGAGGGCCGCGGTGAGAGAGAGACAGCAGGACCACACTTCCCCTCACGCCGGGCACACACACACACACACGCACACACGCACGCACACACACACATACACATACACAGCTGTGGCCGCCACTGCATCCTTATGTCCTTGAAGCTGCTGTGTCTTGTGTGGTACTTTGCATATGTTCGTTATTCTTATTTAACTTTATCTTTTTTTTTATCTCTTTTTCTGTTTCTTTTTACTTTCTTTCTTTCTTTGTTTTTTTTTCTTGTTTGGGAGTTTTTGTTTGCTTGGGTGTTTATATTGTTGTTTCTTTCTCTGTATGTCTGTTTTTTTCTATATGTGTCTGTCTCTGTTCCTGTCTGCCTGTCTTTCTCTCTGTCTCTGTCTATCTATCTATCTACTTATCTTTCTCTCTTCGCTTTACTTTCCTTTATATTTGCCTATCCCTCTCTCTCTCCTTCTCTCTCTCTCTCTTTCTCTTTCTCTATCTCTCTCTCTCTCTCTCTCTCTCTCTCTCTCTCTCTCTCTCTCTTTCATCTCTCTCTCTCTCTCTCTCTCTCTCTCTCTCTCTCTCTCTTCTCTCTCTCTCTCTCTCTCCTCTCTCCTTCCTCCTCCCTCCCTCTCTTTCTCTCTCTCTCTCTCTCTTTTCTTTATCTATCGATCTATCTATCCACCTACCTACCTATCTTTCCCTCTTCTCTCTTACCCTTTTTCCTCTCTCTCACGCACAAATAATCTTCTTTCCTTCCCTCCCACTTCTTTCTATTCATTTCCTCTTCTTCTTTCTTTTCTCTCTCTCTTTCCTTCTTCTCGGTTCTTGCGTGCCTTCAGCTTGAAAGAAAAGGAAAGAAAAAACTCAACACTCATGTTTTAAAAGTGACACAACCGTCGATGATTGTGATGATAATGATGATAACAACGATGATAATAAAAGCAAATAACAATGATAATGATAGTAGTGATAGTTAGTGATAAATGATATATTCTAATGAAATAATCAAGATGATGATGATAATAGCAACAAAAAGAATACAGTCAAATAGTGGGTAATGATAATGGTGATGACATAATAATAATGATAATAATAAGATAAAGATATGCTTAATCAATCTAGATGAAATAAAGATGTAAAAAAGGAAGTGCAAGTAAAAGTTACAGACAGTAGAGGAGGTATAAAAAAAGGTAAAAATGAATAACAACAATGATATAGATGTGAGAGAAACAAGGAAGTAAAGGGGGGAGAGAGAAGGAGAGAAGAGAGGGAGAGAGGAGAGAGGAGAGAGAGAGAGAGAGAGACGAA
>NW_020869014.1:366331-371331 GCF_003789085.1 Penaeus vannamei | reverse complement strand
ACGCGTCACACAGGCACCAAGTTTATTCAGGGACAGCAACGAGGAATACTCTCGGAGGCCGTTGTAGTGACGAGAAGGAGGAGGATTAGCGCGAGATTTAGGCTTGTCACGGCTAGCATTGGGTGCTCTTGACCCCAGCTCTTATTGACCTGGGGCGGGGACGTTGCCAGGGAGGGAATATTGGCAGACAGGCTGGGGAGGAAGGAGGGGGTCAGGGGAAAGGGGGAGGGGTGGACGGAGCAGGGGGAAAGAGAAGGGGAGAGCAGGAGGGGAAAAGAGGAGGGGAGGGGAACCCAAGGGGGAATAGAGGGGGGGGAGAGGAAGGACTTGTTTTTGCTTAAGGAGGGACATCTTGGGGGGGGGGGGTGAATTGTGTTAGCTAAGAGGAGTTTTCGTCGAAGGCTCGGCGATGGGATTATGCTCCCGCCGCTCCAGATGCTCCACGAAGGAGGATAGCGAGGAATATGAGCATTGGAGCAGCTGCGTGGGCGAATGGAGCGAGGGATCTCTGGGTCCCAGCGTGTCTTGAAGAGGGAATAGGAAGTTGTTAAGATGGATGGCAGATTCTAGTGTTGTAGCAAGAAAAGAAACTCAATATCTGGTTTATTCCGGAAGGGGGAGGGGTAGGAAGGGGAGGGAGAGTTTGGGGAAGGGACCGCAAGTTGAGCGAGCGGAGTCGAGACGTCGGCAAGAGTTGTGAGTTTGTAGAAAACTACGTCTATTGATTCATAGTAGGCCGCGCGGCCGCCAGACAGAAAGTGTGTGATTCACTGCAGATAAATGTAGCATTTTCTAGGCTCAATATAGCTTATAGACAAACACGCGTGTGCGCGCGCGCACACACACACACACACACACACACACACAACACACACACACACACACACACACACACACACACACACACACACACACACACACACACACATACACGTACATACATACACATACACACACATACACACACATACACATACACACACATACACACACATACACATACACACACATACACATACACATACACACACCTACACATACACGCGCGCGCGCACACACGCAAGCACACACACGCATACATACATACATACATTTACATGTCTGCATATGTGTAGCTTGATTGACATATCTATTTCGTAGGAACAACGCACTAGCAAGGGCCGTTCGCAGGAGGCATGAAGGGCCAGCAGCCCAAACCACAGTCTCGCAGCGAAGATTTTCCCATTTGCTCTGGGACAAGAAAGCAATTCGACGAAAACCCGAGCAATCCTCAGGGGTAGGTTTCCCCTTTCCCCTTGATAAGTGTGGACAGACGTGGGCGTGACGGGCGCTGACGGATGGTTCTCTGACACGCTCCCTGCGGCGCGGAAGTGCGAGGCGCCGTAGAGTAGTTCTTCGATAAATTGATTGCCTTTTGAGACTAGGGTGTGCCGATTGCCGCGTGGCTCGCGCTCTGATAACAGGTCTAGAAGTGAGGGAGAACGAATGAGGAAGTGAGGGGCATGTGAGAAGCTATAGCCAGGGTGATTCTGCGATAAATGCGTAGGTCTGGAGTGTGAGGAAGGCCGCAGTAGGTGGCGTAGGTGGTTGGAAGCTCCGCCGAACATGGTAATATAAGAAACGTTCAGGATTTTGTAATCAATTTTTCAAGTCGGGATATCGCGTCGCTGGAAGAAGGCGGGAAGACGATCGGTGGTGTGTGGCTCCCGTGCATGACTCAGCAGTGACGTCTGATGCTGTTAAAGGACCGCCATGTGGGTTGCCTTCGTCGCCGTTGGCTTAGGAGGGAGGGAGGGAGGGAACCGCGCATGGCAGGTGCTTCAAGCTTGGACATGATTCTTCGTCTGGTTTAGCTGTGCTTCTCTTGCCTTTTATTGCACTGGGTTTATTTCCGCGTTATTGGTTATTTTCTCAATATGCTATCGAAGTAACTGAAACATGCTTTTCGTTGGCGGATTCACGTCGATCAGCTTAAAATAGGCCTTGTTCGACGATGAATATCTTCGCCTTTGGTTTTCGCTTTGGTAGTATTGACGTGATACATATATGGACCAATCTACAGGATACGTAGCGTTGGATGTTCCGCGTAAACAAAGTGCGAGTAAAGCGGGTCACTTCCTCATTGTCTTCGAAAGTATCTTTCCTGGATGTTCGGTAACAAGGCCTAAATCGGCAGCACTACAGCAGAGACACAGCGGGACAAAGCATAAGTAGGCCTATGAACACTCTAGGGGCTTATAAGCGATGGGATTGCAAGGTAATATGTTAGATTCATTGAACCGTTATCAGTAGAAGGCGGAAACCCAGTAGTACAGCCGATGCAGCCAACGCCAGGGGCGCTATAGCCACTTGACGCCTTTGTTATATGTATGTATGTAGGCCTATGTATTTATATATGAATGCATATATTTATGTATGCATATTGTGTATATGTGTGTTTAGATAGGTAAATATAGATTTAGATGAAGATAGTGTGACCAATTTTGATATGAATATATATGTGCAGTATATACATTTTTATATATAATAATGTCATCGTTAATGTGGTCATTAGATTAATATATTTGACCGCTTTAAATGGAGCACTTAATTTTGTTCATATCTCTATTGGATCAGATCGAAGAAAAAGTTTCCTCTGACATCTTTACGGGCTTGATACGAGGGGGAAATTGGCAGAAACGTTATGATACGAGATACGTTTTCGCTGTATCGATCTGAGGCGCGGCGGGAAGCCCTTCACTCCTCGCAGTCTTACAGGCAGACAACAAAAAACGGGCCGGAATGACAAGCAGCGCCGTCCAAGGAGAATGTCAAGAAAAAAGTCCGTGTTTATTTTTTTCTGGGAGGAGGAGGGGGGGATGGTATTTTTGGAGGGGAAACTATGCGGGTATTGTCTTAAAATTGAATGCTGTCTCTGCTGGTCTTGGGCTTCCAGGGAGAGGTGAATATAGAATACCCATTGGGACTGAACGGGAGAACGAGAACGGAGGTTTTGTATTATAAGTGTGAGACACCCGATCTGGGACTGACTTTAACTCTTGGTTCGTTAGGAGTCATTATGAATGGCCGTGTGTCTTCTCTCGGGTTCCTTGACAATTATTGGAGATTAGGAGGGGAAGTTGGGGGGGGGGGGTTATTGTTCGCTTTGCATGTCCTTACGGCAGAGATTTTCAGCGTTAGGGAATAATGTCTCTTAAACTTGGACAAATTTTCATCAGTTTGTTTTAAGACTTGAGAGAAAGGTATACCCAGGTTGAACCTTGTGTCAAACACGAGGTGTGCGGGCAGTGCTATTCCTGACCAGCGTTTCTGGGAAAATACTCAGGTGAACACTTTGTCATAGGGTGTAAACAAGACGATGAGCCCAGGAACAGGATGCGAAAATGCAAGTGGAAGCGACGTTTGGGAAGCACCAGAGCACGAGGAAGAAAACCCTACCAGATGGAGGACGCGGAGGGAAATTCCCCGCCGACCTGTGAAGTGACATGTTTCGGTCGTCAGGTTTGACGCTAAATGAAATCGAATTTTTCCCGTCTGGCTCCGGCGGGACTCATTCTGCGGGAAATGTGCGAAATATACGCCGGCAGTTTCGATTTGGTGTCGTGAGGATAGTGGGGTGGGCGAGTGAAGGGCGGCCGGCGAGGGTGTGACGCAGACGAGGACGAGAGAAGGGCGGCCATCGAGGGTATGACGTTGAAGAGGACGAGATAAGGATATGTAACGCGGAGGAGAAAAGAGAAGGGTGTGTGATGCAGAGGAGAAAAGTGAAGGATGTTTGACGCTGCGGCCCCTTTCCTGTGCTCTGCCCAGTCGCAGCCGAGGAGAGAGGCGGAGGAGGCAAGGAGGAAAGAAAACGTACTGATAAACAGGCACACACGTCTCTACAGAGGAAGGCCAAAGTCGTCCAGGAGTTTTTGTGAATATTGGGAACAAATTTCACGTAGATGCGGGTGATGGAATGTAATTCGATTTTAGTTTTGAGTGTGGGCAGAATGTACATTTAATGTGCATAACTTGTAATTGGAATGTAATTGCAATGTGAACTGGTTATGATTTGAAATGGAAAGTTAATTGCATAATAGTGATTATCTGCGAGTTTGGATGCCGGAGGACCAGTGGCCAGTTTAAAGCTTGGGACTGATATAGCTCCGGATTGGAATTCTCCTTCGAATCCCACGAATTCCCCCATAGTCCGCTGTGATGATCATGGAGTGGATTGCAACCTAGATATTGCAGTTGGGACAAATATAAACTATTATAGAATTATAGAATAGCACGCGCGCCACTCACGAAACACAGATAACGCACGCGCCATGCAGACACACACGCGTCTCATAAAATACGCTCGCGTCATACACACACACACATACACTCACACGCACGCACGCACGCACGCACGCATGACACCTCCCCCCACACACACACACACACGCGCGCGCGCGCGCGTACAGATACAAAAAGATATCGTAAAGCAAAAAATATCTTGCTTGATCAGACGGTCGGCTATTCGCTCGTCCTTTCTATAAGAAAAATGAAGACATTGAAAGCCTTTGAAAGGCGGACAAGAAGAGAAGGAGAGGAGAAGAGGGAAGGGAGCCAGGAGGATAAGGGCGGGGAGGAGGTAAAGGAACTGGGGATACAGGGAAGGGGAGAGGGTAAGGGAGCCAGGAGGAAAGGGAAGGGGAGTGGGGGTATGAAGCCAGGGAGTCGGTGAGGGGAGGGGGTTTTATGAAGCCAGGCGATACGGGGGAGGGAGTGGGGAAGGAAGCCAGGAGGTGCAGGAAGGCAAGACGCGACACGGGCAATTATGGTGTCTTCCCGCCGGATATTGTCCACGCTGGTATCGCTCCCGTGCTTGTTTATTATAACGTGGGACTATTTACATGCGCTGCTTGGCGTTCTTTGGCGTGCTTTCTGCTGCTTTGGCCCCGTTGGAGTTCCCTAGTCTGTTCTCCTTTCTTCCCTTGCATTTGCTCAGGGTGTTGCGCAGTCCGGTGCGT
>NW_020869014.1:352102-361807 GCF_003789085.1 Penaeus vannamei | reverse complement strand
TAGCATTTTCCCGCGGCACATTTTGAGATGTTCCCGGATGGCTGTAACTGCGCTCACCAGTCTTTTCGCTTGTTCTCCCCTGCTTATGTTGCCTATATAGTCTGTCATGTCCGCTATAAAGAGTCGTAACGTGTGAGCGTCTGTCGTCTCGCCCCCGTGTGTCCCATTGACATGTCTCTTTCGTTCCCAAGTTTTAAAGACAACACTCGTTGTTGTGTCTTCCCTGCCGACGCCTTGCGACGGAGGAGATCGGCACCATGTATTGGTGAGGATCTGAGGGTTGTGAATTTTGATTTTTGTACTTTGAAGGTTCTGTTTCTTTGTTGATTTTTTTTTTTATTTTTTTTTTAATTTATGTTAACTCTTGTTTTTGCTTTTATTTCTTGATATGAGTTTTGGATTGTCATTTATTTATTTTTTTCTCTTGGTTTATTATTTTGTTTTTGTTATTGTTTGTTCCATTCTTCTTCTTGTTTTTGTTTGTTTTTCATTGGGTTTGCGTCATTTGATTGACATTTTTTTAGTTTATGATTATTTTTTTTAGCGGGTATATTTGGATTGTCATAATGTTTGTTTTTTTCTCGTCTTGTTTACTCTTTATTGGTTATTGTTTGATCCTTTTTTCTTCTGTTTTTCTTCAGGGTGTTAAGATAACATAATTGTTTTTTTGGAGTTTTACTGTTAACTTGTTTAACGTTGTTTATGTTTTGGATTGTCAACTATTATTTTTTTTCTTTTAGTTTATTATTTTTACTTCTGTTATTGTTGTTCCGTTTTCTTCCCTTTTCACTTTCTTTTCCTTGTCATTTATATTAATCTTCTTTCTTATTCTTCTTTTTCTTCTTTTGGTCATAGTTTTTGCCTCCTTATTACTGTTCCGGTGTTTATTTCGTTCTGCTTATTCCTTTTTTCAACTTCTCATTTTTGTTTTTCTTTTGGTCATGGGTTTTGCTTTATTATTGTATGTCCGGATTATATTTCGTATTTTTTCTTCTTCTTTTTCTTGTTTTTACATTCGTCTTCTGTCTTCTCTTTCTTCTTTTGGTCATAGCTTTTGCCTCATTATTTTTCCCTTATTTGTTTTGTTCTTATTCCTATTTCTCTTCTCTTTTCTTTTTTTTTTTATATTCGTCATTTTTCTTCTCTTTTCTTTTTTTATATTCGTTTTTTCTTCCTTTTTCTCTTTCTTGTTCTTGTTTTTATATTCTCTTTTGTTTTTATATTCGTCATTTCTTGTTTTCGTAATTTTTTCTTTTTTTTCTATTTCCATTCTTCTTATTCTTCTTTTTCTTCTTCAATTACAACCTCTACTTTCGAACCATCACACACATTCCCGTAACATCTCTGAATACTTACTACTTCTACCAGTAATTTAATCATAACTATTACCATTTTCCTTTGTTTTCGACCCTTAATATAATATAATTAAGATGTACGCTTTTGTTTTATTTCTTTCTAGAATTTAGTAGGTAAATAAACCATAAAAAAGTCAGCATTAATTGATCTTAATCACACGTAATTACAGGACTAATGATAATCTACCTGATGATATCAAAGCAAACAAACCTTTATATAAAAAGACAAAGGTACAAAGAGCAAATTATATTCTAAAGAAAAAGAAAAAAAAGAGAGAATCTATATCAATTCCAAGAATCTAGAGTATATAGATACACGAAATGAAAAAAAAAGATAATTAGCTTACTGATTTCTTATGTGCAAAGAAGTTCACCAGGTATGCAAAAACGCCAATGGAACTTCAAAGGTTTCTCTTGGGGAATCGTGACAGACAGCGCGAGGGGGAAGCTGATGTCAAGGCAAACAAAAGATGAAGGGAGGGCATAGGGAAGAATAAAGGAAAGGGAGGTGAATAAAGACACACGGAAATTGAGGAAAACGGAGGGGGAGAGAGAAACAGAGAGAGGGAGAGAGAGAAAGAGAGGAGAGAGAGAGAGAGAGAGAGAGGAGAAGAGAGAGAGAGAGAGAGAGAGAGAGAGAGGAGAGAGAGAGAGAGAGAGAGAGAGAAAAAATCTTTAGAATGTTTCACTGAGTTGCTTTATTGATCTAAGAATATATATATATATATATATATATATATATATATATTATATATATATATATATATATATATATATATATATATATAATATATATATATATATATATATATATAATATATATATGCATACTTGACGAAGACTAGAACATTTGAAAGTACAAAGCAGTTAAAGGATTCTTCCCTAATGACAAAATTACAATATCGACACTACATGTTTGACCAAATTTAAACCAAGCGCGTTCCTTAATTACGCGGACCCTAGAATGTAGACAAAGTTTGTATGGAGAAACAGTCCGGCGGCTGAGACGTAGCCAGAGCCATCCAGGTTTCTTGGATTAGCATAAAGTCGGCTACAACTTTATGCTAATCCGTGGGGGACCCGTCTCCAAGATGTATTACCTCCTGGACGTGGGCTGCACACTGGGCGCGGGCGTGCGGGGCGTGCGGGCGTGCGGTTTCTCTGGTCGGCCGCTTGTTTGGAGTGCGTCTTCTTTGCTTTGATTGTTTGCTGTTTCTTAAGCGAAGAAAAGGGTATATGTAGAGATGGCTGTGAGGACTGATGATATATATTCTTTCACCGGTTAAAAATATACCCACAGCATGCACGCTTATAAAAGTGCCCCACACCCCTCCTACAAACGTACGGCACACAAACAGACACACACATACACACACACACGCGCGCGCACATTATAAATATGCATACTCGCTCTTGTAGTCCATGTATACGTATATGCACAGAAACATCTATTCATTTGGTGTTATATATATCCATGCACACACCAAACGCACGTACACCCATAGACAAAGACACACGCACGCTAAAGAGTCCCCACACCGCCCTGCATCGACCAATACACAAAAGCAACGCGAGTCTTCATAATAAATATATCAGAAGGTAAAAAAAAAAAAAAAAAACTTTTCTCCCCAAGCAGGTCCGGCCAAGTTCAAAGGGGCTCTGCAAGTAATATATTTTTTTCCCCAAGTGCGTTCTTTCTCAGAGTCTGTTTTCAAGAGCCAGATACAAGACCGTTTTGGGATTACGTGGTTGACTTCAAAGCTCTTTATTTTTGTGCTGTGTGTCTTTGTATGCGGGATCATTGTCCTTTTCCCCTTGCGTGTGTGCGCGTGTGTATTTCTTAATATCTGTGTATATGGGGAATGTGTGGCTATGTGTTAGTATCAGTATTTTCATTGCATTTCAACTTAACTTCAGTACTAACATCGAAAATTGTAATTTTAGGAAAGGAAAGATTAGAAAAGTTCTATGAATATTGTTAAGTGAGTATCTATATTACTAATGATATTAATATTGATAATCATAATAATTGTTTTAATAGAACTCATAAAAATAACCATAACGATGATAATAATGATAACAAAGATGACAGCATCAATAACAACAACAGCATCAACAATGATAACGAGGATAATAAAAATAATAAGATAAAATGATAATGATGATAATAATAACATTAATAATTACATATACGACAACAACAATAATGATAATGATAATGATTATAATAACATATATATAATGTAATAATGATAATAATAACAATATCAATAATGGGCAATGGTTATAATATATAAGATAATTGTGAAATAAATAAATAAAATAAACAATAAATATTAACATAACAGTAGTGATAACAATAATAAGAGTAATTGCAGCAATAATAACTACAATAACAAAATAACAACTATAATAACAAAGATAATGATACCAAAACCGAAAACATGAAGAACAGAAACATTAATAATAACAATGTTGATGATAAAAATAGACTTTCTGGACGTCGATTAAATTCGCTAATAAATCTATTCTGAAGTGCCTTTCTCAGAGTTTATTTACGATTCGCGTGAGAATAAGGAAGTAAACTTGTCTGCATTTCTTCATTTCTTGAATTCTCTTTTCTCATCATCAGCTTTTTTTTTCTTTTTTTTTTTTTAGAGAAAACATCCCATGGAAAAGTATAGTATCATAAAAAATGGTGTAAATGAAGTAATACTAGATTATTACGAGAAAAAAAAGGAATGAGGAGAAAGAGAGAAGAAAAAAGAAAGGACAAAAGAAAAGAAGAAAAAGCAATGAAAGGGAAAAAAGAAAGATGAAATGAAGCGAGAAAAAAAGAAAAAAAAAAGAAAAAAAATAATGAAGAAGAAAAATATAAATGGAAGAGAGAGAGAGAGAGAGAGAGAGAGAGAGAGAGAGAGAGAGAGAGAGAGAGAGAGAGAGAGAAGAGAAGAGAGAGAGAGAAACATAATGAACAAGAGAAAATATAAAAAGAAAGAGAGAGAGAAAAAAAAAAAAACAATGAACAAGAAAAAATATATAAAAGAAAAAAGTAAAAAAAAAAGTAAAAGAAAAAGAAAAACAAAATAATAAACTTTATCATCACCACGATAATAACACCTGTCCTTATCTCTCTTTAATCTGATATGGAATAAGCAGACCGGTTTCACTTGCATCCCAAGCGAGTCCATTTGCATTCCCTTTAATTTCTATGTAAATTGGTTCATTGTTCAAATTTTTCCCAATTCTTATGCCTTTTCCACTTTGGAAAGATGCCAATGGAACACTTATTAGCACGGTTGCTTGAGTTTTTCCTTTTTTTTCTTTTTCTTCTTCATTTTATTTTTTGTCATTTTGTTTTTCTTTCTTGTAGTTCGATTTTGGGTTTTTCTTTTATTTTCTTTTGGCATTTTCGTATTTTCTTAAATGAATTTTCTCTCCGTGTAGGTTTAATTACATGACTTTCTCCTAATTTGTGTCTTTGTGTCCATTTCAACTTCAGCAATTCGCCTAAACAATAGATTTAAGGCATGTATTGTTCTAGGTATATTTATAAGCGTCTAGTGAAGATACACATATAAACATAAGCATATAAATATAAGACAGTTACACACACACACACACACACACACACACACACACATGCACGCACACACGCACGCACGCACGCACACACACACCACACACACACATATATATGCACGCACACACACACACCGCACACGCACACACACACACACACACACACACACAAACATCGCAATGATGGTAATGGTGATACTAAAAGTAGAAAAGAATATTATTATAATATGTTATACAAAAAATAATGGTGATGATATCAATAACAATAACGATAATAATGACAATAGTGATAAGAATAATAATGATGATAATAATGACGATAACAGTGAGGATGATAACCATAATGGTACTGATAACAAAAGGAAACAAAATATTGATGACAGTAATTATGGTAATGATATTAATAGTGAGGACGATATAGATAAATAACAATAAGAAAAATAATGTTGTTTATAATAATAATAATAATAATAACGATAATGATAATAATGATTACAATAACAATAAACGATAATGATGGCGGCAATTTTATTAATAATAATATATCATTTATTATTATATCAATAAAGAACAAATAATAACAATAACACTAAAATAATAAATGGGATAATAATAAATATTATACCAATGATATCATCATCATCATTATCATTAAAATCAGTGATGATAATAATAATAATAACAATGATAATGATGATAACAATAATGATAATAGTGACAATAATAATATTTATGATAGCGACAATAATGCTTATGATATTCCTGATGATAACAATGATGATGATAATAATTACAATAATAATGATGATAATAATTACAATAATAATGATGATAAAAATGAAAAATAACAATAATAATGAAATATGATAATAATAATAATAATAATAATAATAATAATAATAATAATAATAATAATAATAATAATAATAACAATAATAATAATAACAATAATAATGATTAATGATGACAAAGTTTATAACAATAATCACAGTACTAATGACAAAAATAAATCCCATTCATAATAATAAGAACAATGATGATATCAATAACCCTAATGATAATGAAAATATCAATAATAATAACAACATCAGTAATAAGAACAAGAAAAATAACAACAGTAATTAGAGAGAAAGCGAGATACGCAACACAGAGAGAATATCTTTAATGTTTCTCTCGACATTCTAACTTCTTAGACCCTTTTCTTCATAGTCTTCTGACAGCCTTTGGCAGACGCTCTCGCACCTTGCCTTAATTATCTGACTTTTTTTCTGTTTACAAATGAAATCTTATGTGAGATATGCATCGTTTAGGAAATGAATGGATTATACTTTCGTGCATGATACATATGCATGTATGTATAGGGAGATACATAGGAAAAAAAACGGATATGTAATCGGATATGTACAATTTTTTTTTTCGCTTGTGAATTTCCGAGATTTTGAAGTACGAATTTTTCCTTTGGGAAAACTTAATCTTCTCGTCTTTATTACTTTTGATTTATGCAATTCTATTCTCTCATTTCATAAGCAAAACTTCGTGTATGATAAACACGAATTTATCACACAGTCACATTGTCTCTAACAACAAAACAAGATTATAATCACGCACGCTTCCAATAACCTTCAGAACAACGATCAAAGAATAAATCAAGATAAAAACGAGAATTTAAAACCAACAATGCGAGCTAAAACGAGCCAAAGAAAAGGTGTTTCGGAGACGATCATTAGCGCCCTCTCTCGGCGAACAAGTCAAAATGGATAACGAGCTCATCTTGTTTCACGGGCTGGTTCTCCGATCCGGATAGACGTCCGTAATCCCACACAGATCCACTCTGGCCAGGGCTTCGGCTTCACTAAGGGAAGACCTCGGTGGGAACACGTATTTTAGAGATGTTTAGTTTATCTTGGTTTGTATCACTGTACTTGACTTCTGTTTTTGGGTTTGTTTTGATTTGGATTGGATTTAAAAGGTAATGTGTTGCTTTGGTGTGTTGTTAGGAATTGTTTCGGGTTTGTTTCTTCATTCTATTCGTTAGAAAGGATTTTTTTTTTTTTTAATTCTGCAATCCTCTTTCGCGCACACACGCATGCGCACACACACACACACAAACGTTCACCAACAAACACATGCGTACCATTTTATATCTGCTGTTCCAAACTTTCATTTAAAAATATTTCGTTATTAAAGATTCCTTTCTGCATTTATCCTTTCCCTCAACAGCAAAAGATGGGTGGGGTAGAATCTCAATCCAAAGGCCTGTTGAATTATACAGCATAACAGCTCTAGGTGGAAGCAGGGACCTCTCTTAAATGATAACGTCTATTAGACTAACTCTAGTATGTTAGCATGATTTTAATATCTTTGATTCTAGGAAATAAAATAATATCTATGAAACGTATTATACAATACAATTATACAATTTCAACTCAAGGTATACATAAGATATACAATACAACAGACAGCTCATCCGTGATCAATCACACTAACGAACCAAAACAAACAATAAAACGATCTCTATTTCTTCCCTTTCTTCTATTTCTCCATTTTCTTGTTTCTTCCTTTCCTTCTGTTTCTCCCATTTCTTCCATTTCACGTTCATATTCTATCCGAGAAGAGAGAGAGAGAAAGAGAGAGAGGAGAGAGAGAGAGAGAGAGAGAGAGAGAGAGAGAGAGAGAGAGAGCGATGAGATGAGGGAGAGATGAGAGAGAGAGAGAGAGTAGAGAGAGAGAAGGAGTGTTAATGATTAAATCGAAGTGAAAACTATTCAGTAGGGGAAAGATAAAGATGCCACATGTTATTCAATACTACATAGGCCTACTCTTTGCCAATTGGCTACTTTTCTTTTTTTTTGTCACCTCTACCAGTCTTGTCTTTCATTTCTTTTCATTCTGATATTGTTGAACTTCCCCGTTTTAAAGAACACAGAAATTTTGGCAAAGGTCATGCCATCATATAGTAAACCAACTCCCACTCCTTAAATCCCCTCTTTTAGATCGTTTTCTGATTTCCCTCTTAATTCCTGCTTAATTTTCAGTTGCTGTTCTTCACTACGTTGTTGTTCTTCAGTACTAATAAGTTTCAGAGGATTCATTTAAGAATTGCTCTTCACGAAACAGCACAGAACTTTTGTACCTGTCACTGTTATTATGTTTGCCGCTCATGTGTAGTTTCTGAAATTCGTATATAATAACGTAAATTTTGGAACGGCGGAATAACACTGGCGCGCACAAGGAAGCTCTTTACATCCATTTATTAATGCTAGATTACCTATGCCCATCCCGTTTCATTTATATTAACCTAAACACTATATACTTCCTCTTATGCAACACACACACACAAGAGGAACATTCGCCTTGGTCACTCGCATCACAATATCCAAAGACACACACACACACACACACACACACACACACACACACACACACACACACACACACACACACACACACCACACACACACACACACACACACCACACACCACACACTGGTTGTTGTAGCTGAATATAATATTGGGCCAAGTTCACTGCGTTTTTAGAAACATTAAAACAAATGGTCGATATGACTATGTATACATATCGTACGGTGCTTTCATCCCGCCCCCCCCACACACACACAAAAAGGCATGGCATTACTTGTACTGATGTATTTTTTGTGGAACCAAAATATAAATTAAATATTTATCACTGGACTGACATGTACTATGTTTATATTCCTATCAAATATGAAAATTATTTTGATCCACATAATGTTACTCTATACAAAACAAACACATAAATAAGATGACAAAAAATAAATAAAAATAAAAATATAAATGAATGCACAAAACAAACGACATCTGAGTGGACTGACTGGACTCATGGGATCATTGCATTACACGCGATGTGTGGCACAGCTGACGTCATCACTCACTCGCTCTTCATGCCAAACCAGAGCGCCGTCGGGCCCGATCTCTCTCGTCCCTGGGTGGAAGTTTGCGCTGCATGACAAGTGCGCGCTGACAGTATGACAGCCTGAGAGATACGGGTTAATTTCCCCTCCAGTTTTCTGACATTCCCTGGTCGAGATCTATTTCTCAGTCTGCCCTTTTGTTTCTTTTTAGGCCGTCTCTTCTGTCTCCCTCTCCGGCAAGTTCTCTTTGCCTCTTCTCTCTCTTCTCGTGTCTCTTCTCTCTCTCTCTCGCTTCCTCCCCTCTCTCTCTTATCTATGCCTGTATCTCTCTGTCTCCCCTTTCTCTCTCTCTCTCTCTCCCTTCTCTTCTCTTCTCTCCTTTCTTCTCCTCTCTGTCTCTCTCCCTTTCCTTTTCTCTCTCTCTCTCTCTCTCTTATTTTCTCTTCTCTGTCATCATCACATGCATACACATAGTCTACACCATAAGCACCAAACACACACAACAAACCAATATTTCTAATAATCCTTTCATGTTGACTCATTATTTTTTCAGATATATATCCAGAGCCAACTAGACACAAAAAACAACAACAACAACAAAAAACAGCAACATTATGGTCTATGATAATTATACCAATACACGAAACGGATGATTAACACGTAAATCTCAATACCCCATTGATTATAGCCACGTAATGTCATCCTATTATCTTAAATTGAATCTCCATTAAACCCCTGGATTAGTCTGACCCCCGCAGCAGACTCAAGAAATAATAATAGTGTGCCATCGCGCCCTGTCCGCCATTAAAAGGAAGCTAATGAAATGGCAGAGGATAAAAGATTAAAAGCCCTTCACGTGTTTATGAACCTCAAAGGGA
>NW_020869014.1:324602-337102 GCF_003789085.1 Penaeus vannamei | reverse complement strand
AACACACACACACACAACACACACACACACACACACACACATACCCCCCCCCCCCCCACACACACACAAGTACACCCTAAATAGCATCGCCACATGACGACCCTTCTCCCCCTCCCCTCCCCTCCCCCACCCGACGACCCTCCATCTCCCCCTCCCTCCCCCAACAATGGAGACCTTCCCTCTCGCGTCATTAGGGTAACAAATAACTCCATCAATACAAGCGAGTTGCTCCAACACCACCGCCCGGACATGAGGCTGCACGTCACAGTTCTCCAACAAGGGCAGGATGGTGTCGCTGTTTGTTTGTTTGTTTGTTTTATTCATTTGCTTATTTCGTTTTATTTCGTCCATTTTTTTATTGTATGGTTAGGTATGTGACTTGGGTTTGTGTGTTGCGTTTCTGTTTGCTTCCTCTTTCTTTCTTTCTTTCTTTATCTCTCTCTCTCTTTCTCTGTCTCTGTCTGTCTGTCTGTCTGTCTGTCTCTCTCTCTCTCTCTCTCTCTCTCTCTCTCTCTCTCTCTCTCTCTCTCTCTCTCTCTCTCTCTCTCTCTCTCTCTCTCTCTCTCTCTCTCTCTCTCTGTCCCTCCCTCTCTCTTTCTCTCTCTTGCTATCTCCTCTTTCTTCGCCCTTTATTTCTTATTCTTTCTTCCCCCCCCCCCATCTCTCTCTCTCTCTCTTTCTCCTTCTCTTTCCTTCTCTCTCTCTTCTTTGTTTCTCTCTCTCTCTTTCTTTCCTTCTCTCCTTCTTTTTCCATCGCTCTTTCTTTTTTTTCTTCTCTCTTTTTCCTTCTCTCCCTGCCTTTTATTTCCTCTCTTCCCCGCGAATATTATCGACACGATCGCGTGAATGAAACACAGCATTATCATCATCATCATCATCGTAAGAAAAACGAAGACAAGTACAACACACATCATGTGGCCTGACCTAATATGACCTCTGTGTACAAAGCATATAGTGTGATGACATTGTCCAGATGGAAAGTCACTTTAAATGTCATTTAGTCGGAAATAGCTGTTAAAGCTGAAGTTTGAAGCGTGTCAGGATCTGATGTGATACGCGGGGAATGTGTTCAAAGAGAGGAAGAGAAAGAGGGGAAGGGAAAGAGAGGAGGAAGAGATAGTTTGAGATAGCGTTTTGTTTGCGTTTGTGTGAGCTATGAGGGTAGAAGAGAGAGAGAGAGAGAGAGAGAGAGAGAGAGAGAGAGAGAGAGAGAGAGAGAGAGAGAGAGAGAGAGAGAGAGGAGAGAGATGAGAGAGAGATAGATAGATAGATGAGAGAAGAGAGAGAGACAGACAGACAGACAAAGACACAGAAACACACACACACACACACACACAGATAGAGAGAGACAGACAGACAGAAAGAAAGAAAAGACAGACAAAAAAAAAAAAAAGAAAAAAAGACAAGAACACAGAAAGTGACAATAAAGACAATCCACGACAAACGCCATTAAGAGCACCCCCCCCCCTCAAAAAAAAAAAAAAAAAAAAAAAAAAAAAACACACGCCGCGTCCAGCCATTACGCTAGCCTTATAGACATGTCATCTGCGTGTCCCATTCCCTTTGGCCCATTAGGGTTTGTAGTGCCTGTACAGGTGCCTCCCCGGTGCCATTGTGGTTGGATCAACGTCACTGCCACCTCATTACCTGTCATGAGTCACACCATCAACCCTTCCATTGACCGCCCCAAAACTCCCCTCTCCCCCCTGCCCCCCCCCCCCAACCCGCCATATTCACACCTGCCCTTCCGTTATGCTTGTTTTAGTCGCTTAGCTATTACTACGTGTGTACACCTGGCATAGGTACTTGTGTTTATCATTTTCTTTCTATCAATGCTGTTTCTTGCTATTCGTATTATTATTGTTACATATGTTTATTATCTTATTTTATTGCTGTTTCTTCTTGTTATTCGTTTTTTTTGTTTTTATTTCACTCTCTCCCAATTCTCTTGATTCTTTTCATTCTTCTGTTTTATTCTATCGTTAACTTCTTTTTTGCGCTCTTCTCTTTTCGTTCATTTGAATTAATGGGTTTCGATTTTTGTCGGTCTCTCTCTCTCTCTCACTCTTTCTTTCTTTCTTTCTCTCTCTTTGTACCTTCCTATTCCTTTTTCTCTCTTCCACCTCTCTCTCTGACTTTATCTTTCTCTCCCTCTGTACCTTCCTCTCTTTCTCTCCCCCTTCCTCTCTCTCTCTCTCTCTCTCTCTTCTCCCTCTTTATCTCCCTCCCACTCTCTCTCTCCCCTCCCTCCCTCCCCCCTCTCTCTCACTCTACCTCTTTCCCTCTCTCTTCCTCTCCCTCTTTCTACCTCCTTCTCCCCCTCTCTCTCTGACTCTATCTTTCTCTCCCTCTGTACCTTCCTTCTCTTCTCTCCCCCTTCCTCTCTCTCTCTCTCTCTTGTCCCACTTTACCTCCCTCCCACTCTCTCTCTCCCCTCCCTCCCTCCTCCCCCCACTCTCTCTCTCCTCCCTCTCTCTTCCTCTCACCTTTCCTCCTCCTCCCCCCTCCCTCTCTCCCTCCCTCCCTTCCTCTCATAATTCTCCTCCTTCCCCGCCTACCTTCGTGCCTACCTTACTTCAGTGTCCTTCTGACTTTGACTCGCCATATGTTTCACTTTCGCTGTAAACACAAGTAACGACTGAGATTTCTTCCTTCACTTCTTTTCGCCCCGTCTTCGCAAATTATTTATTTTCCTTGTTAGTTGAGTCCTTATAAGGGATTTAATGGATGGGCTAATAGATTACAGAAACAGCAATAATGATATTAATTATGATAATAGTAATGATGATAATGATATGACTATGAATGCAATTATGATAATGATAATAAATATGAATACAATTGTGGTAATGATTATGATATTCATGATGATGTTGATGATGATAATTATGATGATAATTATGATAATGATAATAATAATAATAACAAATGATAATGCTAATAATAAGGATAAAATGACAATAATGATAATGATATCAAAACAAAAATGATGATAATATTAACAGCGATAGTAATAACAATAATGATAATAACAATAACAACTACACCAACAACAATAATAGTAATAATCCTAAAAGCGATGATCATAATAATGATAATAATAAAAATAATGAACAAATTAATAAATTAACAAAATGTATATGGTTTTGATTACAGCAGTTATGAGGATGATCATTTAGATCAATAAAAAACATAATATATTCGATTACAGCAGTTATGAGGATGATCATAACAACCATAATAACAATGATAACAACAATAAGGTTCATATTGATAAAAGTAATAGTGATATTCAATAATAATGATAATAGCAGGAATATCTGATATGTACGCATCAGTTAGCCTAGTTTTGCCAAGAAATCAATGTTTATTGTCAACAACCCCACCCCTCAACACACACACACACACACACACACACACACACACACACACACACACACACACACACACACACACACACACGCGAATACGTTAACGGGATAAAGATACCTCCAACGCCATTCTTATTACATAACGAATGCTAAGTTTCTACAATAATAAAGTTAAGAAGATTTATCCTACTCTAACTACTATTTTTTCCCCCTTTATCATTTTTTCTTGTTTTTTTTTTTTTTTTTTAATCTATCTATCTCTTATTCCTCCCTTTCGTTCTTCTTCTTCTTTTTTTTTTTATCCCCCTCCCCTCTACAAACCCTGTTTCACGTTTCCATTCCTTTGCTATCATTATTATCGCATCACATCGATCAGGTTAGTCAATACCAGGCGCCTCCGTGTGGCAATGTGTTAATAATTGTCTTCCCTTTCTGAAAGTTTTTTTCTTTTTTTTTCTGTTCGTCTGGCTGTTTATTCTTTTATGGGACTTGTTGTTGCATAGTTTGTATAATCGGGTTTCATGAATATCGAAGCGAGATATGACATCGTTGTAATTATTTATAAAAAAAATATGGCCTCTGGGTATTTACAGTGACGTCAAAAAGGCAATAATCATTACGAGCAATAATGGTGGTGTTGTTGATGATAAAATTGCCAAGAACAACAGTGAATATAATGTCAATAGTAATGGTGATTGTGGTGATATCATTGATGTATATAGTGATAAAATTAATGGTAATAATAGTGATACTAAAAACAGCAAAAAATAAAAAATAAAATAAAAAACAGCAGTAACGAAAACAATTGCAAGGGTGTGATTATAAATATAATAAAAACTGATAATAATAACAAAAGAAACAACAATAATGTTGATGATGATAGTAATATAATGGTGATACTAACAACAATAGTAATAATGACGATAATAGTAGCAGTAATGATGATAATGGACGATGAAGATTAACGGAAAAATAACAATAACAGTAATAATGATGATGATAATATAATAACAATAACAGCAACAATGATAAAATAATAATTATTTTAATGACAATAATAATGGTAGAAATAATAAAAGTAGAAATAATGATAATAATTATTATCAATATTATTATCATTCTTTAACAATGGTAGTAAGGATAATGACAATAATAATAATAAGAATAGAATAAAACTAATGATACTACTGCTATGATAATGATAATGACAATAATAATGGTAAATGACACTAGTAATAACAATAATACTAATACTAAACAAATAATTAAAAATAAAAAATAAATAGGAGAAATTATTTTGATAATGATAATAATATTGTTAGTAATAATTAACACTAAAAATAGTAATGATAATGATAGTAATGATGATGAATAATGACGATGATGATGATACTGACTATAACATAATAATGCTAATAATGATAATAATAATAATAATAATATAATAATAATAATAATAATAATAATAATAATAATAATAATAATAATAATAATAATAATAATAATAATAATAATAATAATAATAATGATAATAATGATAATAATAATAAACAACAACAATAAAAAAAATTGTAATGATAAATGATAGTAAATAATAACGTTGATAATAATCACAACGATGTCATTTAATATCAATATTGTTAATAATAGTGTTAATATTTTAGTAATAATGAAGATAATAATGATAATAGTAAGGATGACAATGAAACTACTACTACTATTACTATTAATAACAGCAAAACTAAATTAATAGTGATACTATTAGCTCTCAATGCCGATAAGAACGGTGATTATAACACCAATAATTAAAAAATGGCAACATAGAACTACAACAACAATAATTCTCACAAATACTAACAACAGCAACAAAACCAATCCATCACGATGATAATCCTTTATTATCCTCATCGCCAATTCATCACACGCGGTCTCATTACCAACATTACCCTGTCTGTCCCAGCTATCACTTCTCCCATAATTTCCATTGCTTTTGTGTGTGGCGTGGTTATGGGCAATAAACGGCCGCCACGCTGACTTTTGCGTGCGATCCTGACGGCCTGTGATGTATCGCCGCTAAAAGATGCTTGATTAAGGGCGATTATGATACGTTAATGTGTGGTTTTGGGGCCAGTTAAGAAGGGGTGAGTTACCTCTGGGGAGGTATTGAGAGTGTTGTTGTTGTATGTATATATATATATATATATATATATATATATATATATATATATATATATATATATATATATATATATATATAGTGTGTGTGTGTGTGTGTGTGTGTGTGTGTGTGTGTGTGTGTGTGTGTGTGTGTGTGTGTGTGTGTGTGTGTGTGTGTGTGTTGTGTGTGTGTGTGTGTGTGTATATATATATATATATATATATATATATATATATATATATATATATATATATATATATATATATATATATATATATATATATATATATATATATACATATATATATATATATATATATAATATATATATATATATATATATATATATATATATATATATATATATATGCATTATATACATATACACATATTATTGATTTCCATTGTCATCGCCATCGTTACCATTGCTTTTACCCTTATCATTATTCTCATCAGCAGCAATATCATCATCTGCATAATTCTTGCCATCATCAACAGACTCTTCATCGTCATCATCATTATCTTTAATACTATCACTAACATTATCACCCTTAGCAACAGTGATGATAAGCACTGTTCTCTTCCATTTGTTTTTTCATTTAGTTTTTTCACTTATTTATCTTTGAGTGTTGTTGTCGCGGTCTAGATAATGTTATACACTGACTTAAACCCAAGATTTTGAACCGTAAGTACTCGCGCGTATTTAATTAGTTAATGGTGGATGTCTGTTTATTTTTCTGCGTTTCAGCTGGGATTTTTTTTTTTTTTTTTTTTGCGTCTGTACGTGAGTTTATGACTCATTACAGGTGCGCGTTAGTACATAACTGCGTATGTGTATGTATTAGGAGCCTTTGAACATGCACATTTATATCATGAATGTGTATCATCTCTCTTTGAACATGCACATTTATATCATGAATGTATATCATCTCTCTAAATGCCCATACACTACAAGATTACTCCCCACAACCCCCTACCCTCCACCCATTTCCCCCCCGCGTGCCTCCCCACCAAGACGTAGGAACCGGAACCTTCCCTTTCGTCTGTGTATTTCAAGGACCGCATTAACGACCCCGGGAGAAAGTATAGTCCTTATAGTTAACGTATTGCCGCTTAGGGTCGCATTATCATAACGGATCGTGGTATTGTGCTGTTGTAGGCTGAGAATATATAGCGTCGTAAGACATGTGTATATTTTTCAGATCACATAAATCATTGCTGTTGCGTTGTTTGCTCACTAGTAATATGGTTCTGTTGGTTAAAGAAAAGGGGACAAGGTGGTAATTGGTACAGAAAATAAAAATATGCTCAAAATGGTGATGGCAGCGTGAATGGTATTGATGATGAATAATTATAATGACAATAATTATAAAAATTATTATATCAACAACAAACACTAGGGCAGATAAATAAGAAAAAGAATACTGATAACGATAATAATGAAAACATACATACATACATATATATGTTAATACAAACAACGATAATAATGCTGATAGTGTTAATAATAGCAACAATGATAATGCTAATGAAAGTAATAACGGCAGTAATGATAATAATACTATATGACAGTAATAACAATATTAATGATATTGTTGTTACTGATGATAATAGTAATGATTGTCAGCATAACAGTAATGATTAAATGATAATAGTAATGATTGCCAAGATAATAAGGATGATAATCATATTAATATAAATGATAACTATCATAATAATACTGATGCAGGTGATAATTCTGATGATGATGGTGATGACGACGATAATAATAATAATGATAATGATAGAAACGATAATGAAAATAATTATAATGACAATGATAATGATGATCGAGAATAATAATGATAATAATGAAACGATAATGATAATAATGATGATGATAATGATAATGAATGGTAATGATAATGGTGATATTGATAATGATCATCATAATAATCATAGTTGTAATGATAATAAAAGTAATAATAATGAAAATAATAATAATAATGAAAATAATAATAAATAATGATAATATTGACAATGGTAGTAATAATAATGATAATGATAACAATAATGATGATAGGAATAATGATAGTGATGGCAATAGTAGTGATAGTGATAATTCTTAAAATAGTTATAGAAATGATAACAATTACGATTCAAAGACAAACACAATTCACAATGAATGATTATACAAACACAAAAACATCAGTAATAGTGATAATAATAATAATAACTATAATAATATTGAATATGATAATAACAAGACATAAAAAAATGAAAATAGATATAACAATTACAATAATATTGAAAAAAATAGTGATAATGATAATGATAATAATAATAACGATAATAATAATAATGATAATAATAATAATGATAATAATAATAATAATATAAAATAATTATACTATACTGTGTGAATGATAAAATAATAAGATATTATAAAGACATACAATCATTATTAATGATGATAACAATATAATTATCAATGTAAATAATAATAACAATAATGATAAAAAGTAAAGTTATTAATAATAACAATTCAATAATAATATAATTATAAATTCAAAAAAACATAATGATCATAATAATAACAAGACTGATAACTGTAATATGATGAAATATAGAAGAAATATGGAAACAAATTTACAAAAGAAAGAACGAGAAAGAAAGAAATTAAGTAAGAGAGATAAGAGCAAAAGCAATTTACTAAAGATTTACTTCACAAATAAGTTATAGTCTACAAGCCACAGCTGATAGGCTTAAGTTTTCAAAAACAGGGGTAATAACATGTAAATCATACTTTTGTCAACAGCTATATGAAAATCTTGCGACTTGTACATTGCTGCCAGAAGTTTTATATTTTTTTATTTTCACATGTTAAAAAAGGAGGTATTGCGCATATTTTCTCATTTTCATCGTTGACAAAATGAGGCATTCCGCATTTTAAAAAATTAAATTTCTTTCGTAAGTAAAATTATTTATTGCTAAATTTTTCTCCTTTTCTTCATTGGTAAGATTAGGCATTGTCGTTTTTTTTTTCTTCGTAAGGTAAAATGAGGCATTGACAAAATCTCCTCATTGTCTACGTAGGCAAAATAAGGTGCTACCCATTTTTTTCTGTTTACTTCGTAGATAAAATGATGTATTACCCAAAATTCCTCATTTTCTCCGTATATAGAGATAGATAGATAGATAGATAGATAGATAGATAGATAGATAGATAGATAGATAGATAGATAGATAGATAGATAGATAGATAGAAGAAGATAAATAATAATAAATAAAAAGAATAAATAAATAAAAAATAAATAAATAAAAAATAAACCTAAAATTTAGAAGTTGACGTTTCTCATACAAAGGTAATTCCAACCGGCGAATTACAGTAAAAGGATTAACCCTCGTAACGGTAATGGCAAATCCCCATCCACCCATACGTACACATTTATCCTTTCACTAAAATGCCTTGACAGAATTTTAGTGTATGTTTGTATGTATGGATACGCGTAGTGATGTAAACATGCATGTATGCTTGCTTGTATGTATGTATGTGTATGTAGGTTTATATGTATGTATTAATGTATGTATGCATACATATAGGTTTGTTTTAATGTATGTATGCATACATATAGGTTTGTTTTAATGTATGTATATATTTTCTATTGCAACGCAGGGAATAAGAAAAAAACGCTGAATAAAAGGGGAAATAGGAAGAATAATCACAATAATAATAATAAAAAAGACAAAATCACCGAGGAAAATAAATGAAGTAATAAATCTCAAGCAAGGGAACAAAGGAACATTTAGAAACAAGAAATGAAGAAGTTAAACTGAAAAAAAAAGAAAAAGAAAAAGAGAAAGAAAAAGAAAGAGAGAAAGAAAAGGAAAAGGAGAAAAAAGAGAAAGAAAAGAAACTTCGAGTAAAAAAGGAAAGAAAGAAAGAAACGAATAAAAAAGAGAAAAGAGCAAGACTATCAAAGAGTAGGAAAGAAAACGCATTAACGAAAATTGTGCCTCTTTCTCCCACTTTGCTCTTCTGCTCTGCTTCTTCCCTCCTTTTCTTCTTCTCAACTCCTCCTCTTCCTTTTCTTCTCCGTCATCTCTCCCTCTGCTTCATTTTATATTTCTTTCTATCCCACTTCTTCCTCTCCCTTCTCCTCTTCCTACTCTTCCTTGTCGTCCCTTCTCACTCTCTTTATCTTCTTTATTTTCTTCCTCCTCCTCAACTCAAACTTTCATACTCTCTCTTCCACTCTCCCTCTCTCCTTTCTATGTTCTCTCCTTTCCCTTATCCTTGTCTTCTCACCTCCTTTCCCTTTTCTTCCTTTTTTTCCCGTCTTTCCTCCTTTTTCTGTATTTTCTCCTCCTGTCTTCCTTCTTCTCCTCCTCTCCCCCTATTCCCTTTCTTACCTCCCTTATCCTTTTCTTTCCTCTTCTCCCTAATCCTTTTCTTTCCTCATTCTCCACAGTTTCCCCTTATTACCTCCCATTCCCTTTCTTACCTCTTTTTCCTCATTCTCCCCTTCTCTCCTCCCTTCCTCAATTTATCAATTCTTTCCTCTTCCTCCTCCTTAGTCCCCCCCCCCCCACGAAGCCACCAGAAACAAGTGTTCAAATTTAAACTGAACAAACACTGAATTCAATTTCGCTTAAATTCTTACCTTGTCACAATGACAGGTGATTTGTCTTGTATATGTAAGCTGCCTCCTTTTCTCCTTCTTCCTTCAGTCTTTTTCTCACTTTTCTTTCTGTTTTTCTTCCCTCTGTTTTTTTTTCTTTCTTTGTTTTAGCTTTAAAATCTCCTTTCTCGTGTTCTTTTTCTTGGTTCAATATGGCGGCTTTACTTATTAAGGTTTTATGCTCGTTTTTTTTAAAGCCATCCACTTAAACATTTGTTTGTGTATCTTCTCGCTTCTTCTGTTTCCTCGTACGAATCTGTTTATCTCTTATGTATTGCCCTTTTCTATTCCCTCTCTTCTAAAAGAAACACACACACACACACACACGCACACACACACACACACACACACACACACACACACACACACACACACACACACACACACACACACACACACACACACACACACACACACGCCCATGCATACATATATATGTACATACACCGTGTAACCACACACATCTATCTATATCATATGTCTGTGTATGTAAATAAGTGTGTACGCGAGTATGAAAATTACTTCCGCCTCACGATATCTCGCATCATTGTTCCAGAAGAGACAGCAGTCGATTATTAATTCCAAAGTCATTATAGATAAGCCCTTCGAGTGGAGGAAAAGGCAATGTGATTTATTGGAGGACAAGACTCGGTTTCCTTCTCTGCAAGACACAATCACCTGACGAGACGAAATTGCATGCAAATGATACGGAGTGAGTCGGATGAAGGAACAGTAAATCTCATTTTTTCCCGAATTTATGACGTGAATATTGGCGAAGAATTATGTGTAATTTATCTTGTGATTGACGTTGATAGTTGATGATCAGATGAATAATCAAAATGGTAATAATGATAATAATCAATGAATGGTTATTGAAATGGATAATAAGATGTGATATTAACAACAATATTGACAAGGAATGATATAATGGTAACGCAAACATTAATAACAACATCAAGACAATAGTAATTATTTTAACGTTAACAATACTAATAAAAATTATGATTAACAAACAGTAAGGATACTAATAGTAATACTAACACTAACGCTGACATCAATATTGAAACCACTAACATTAATGATAATAATAACAATAGCATTGATAATAATCTTATAGTAACAACAAAAAGGATAATGGTAATGATCACAACAGCAATAATGATAATGATAATGATAATAATAATAATGATGATAATGATGATAATAGAAATAATAATGATAATAATAATAATTAAAATTATAATAATAATAATAATAATAATGATAATAATAATGATAATAATAATAATAATAGTTTTGATTATCTTGGTTTCAATAAAAATAATTATGCTTTGGGTAATGTTTGAAAGTAAAAGTCAAAATTTTCGGTTGAAAAATTCATACTGTCATATTAATTCCGTTGGTGAATTTAAACTATCGCTTCAGATCCGTTCTGAACTGATATTCCATATGACTGATGACTTGAAGTCTCTATAATTTGGTGTACTGACGGTTGATAATTGACAACAATGAATGATGTCCACTATATATTACGAATCTGTGAGAATTATCTGTTATATATTGTTATCATTATTGGTATTATTTACTGTTTACTATTTGTTGTTTATATTATTGTTATCAGTATCATTCTTAGTAGCGAATGATGTCCACTATATATTACGAATCTGTGAGAATTATGTTTATATATTGTTATCGTTATTGGTATTATTTACTGTTTATTTTGTTGTTTATATTATTGTTAGAATGATGTCCACTATATATAATTGTGAAATTATCTGGTATATATTGTTATCATTATTGTATTATTTACTGTTTACTATTTTGTTGTTTATATTATGTTAGAATGATGTCTAATATTACGAATCTGTGAGAATTATCTGTTATATATTGTTATCATTATTGGTATTATTTACTGTTTATTATTTGTTGTTTTTATTATTGTTATCAGTATCATTCTTAGTAGCAAATACATTGACTTGCACATTCATCATTTACACGACTCTCCGGTGGGGTACGGGGGGTGGGTGGGGGGAGAGAAGGAAGGTAGGCAGGAAAGGGAAAGGAAGGAAGAGAAGAAAGGAGGAAGAGGAAGAAGGAGAAGGGGGGGGGGAGGAGTCTTGATGAGAAAAAGGGAGATGGGGGAAGGGAAATAGAGGAGAAACGGAAAGGACATCAGAAGAAAAGAGAGATAGAGAAAGGGAAACGTATGGGACTTAGAGATGAAAAGATGGGGAAGGGAGAAGGTAGGGGGGAGGGGGAAGGGAGGGGGGAGGGACAGGAGGCCCAGAGATAAAAAAGGGGTATAGTAGA
>NW_020869014.1:317102-319602 GCF_003789085.1 Penaeus vannamei | reverse complement strand
GGAGGGGGATGAGGAAGGGGAAAAAAGAAATGAAAGAAGTGATATAGAAAAAACTGGAGCGGGGAAGGTAGGGCTGGTAGAGAGGGATGGGGGGGGGAGGGGGCTAATTAACACTTTCGTGATTCCGTAACCAAAAAAAAAAAAAAAAAAAAAAAGTTTAAACAAAAAGTAAAAAAAAAAAAAAAAAAACAAAAAAAAAAAAAAGAAAAAAAAAAAAAGAAAAAAAAAAAAAAGTTCTTTAAACAGGGTGCAGGCACGAACTTCATAAGGCATAAAAATGAAAGAGTGATTTTTAAAGAGGTTGCCAAGCAGGATAATTCCTATGATGGTACGACAATGGTGATTACAATGATGATGGTGAAGCGGGGAAAGATGCTTGAGGCTGTGTGGTGAGGGAGAAGGGATGCCGAAATGTGGTGATGATGTGATGATGTGGATGTGTGGTGAGGTGAAGGATGTGGTGGTAACTGACGATGGTGATGTGATGATGTGTGGTGAGGAAGAAGGAATGAAGAGATGTGGTGGTGATAGTGATGATGACGATGAGGATGTGATGTTGTGTGGTGAGGAAGAAGGAATGGGGAGATGTGGTGGTGACAGTGCTGATGACGATGAGGATGTGATGTGTGGTGAGGTAGAAGGAATGAGATGTGGTGATGATGATGTGATGTTGTGTGGTGAGGTAGAAGGGATGAGATGTGGTAGTGACTAACGATAGTAATGGTGACGTGATGTGTGGTGAGGTAGGAAGATTGAGATATGGTAGTGACTGACAATGGTGATGATGTGATGTTGTGTGGTGAGGTAGGAGGAATGAAGATGGAATGCGGTGGTGATAGTGATGATGACGATGATGATGTGATGTGCGGTTGTGATAGTATGAGATTTGGTGACAGTCACAATGGTGATGATGCGGGAGGCTGTGGTGAGAAGTGATGTGATGTGTTGATGAGGCGAAAGTCTGGGATGCTGTGTCTTGAGGAAAAAATGATGAAGAGATTTACGGTGATGGTGATGATAGTGATGATGATGGTGACGGATAATTTTAAAGTTTATATTACCCTTGGCACAATGATGATGTGGTGAATGTGATGTTTATGTAACGATGATGATAGTGGGATAATTGGATTTGTTTTTTTCTGTGATAAAAATGAATAATATACAATAATAACGATGTAAATAATAATAATCATAATAGTAATAATAACAACAAATAAAATCATTATCATTATTATAATCATACTGATAACAATGGTTATGATGATATGGGTAATGATATTGATGATGATAATCATAATAATAAAAATCAATGATAATATATGTAGTTGGGAATAATGATATAAACAATTACATTAATAATAACAACAATGTTCATGTTTGTTTTTTTGTTCAAATTAATATATAATTATAACCACATTAGACCTAAATAACGGCAGAAAAATAGATCTAGTAAATCATGTATATAGGCGTATACTAAAAATGATGTGTAGTGCAATTTCCCCAAAACTACAAAGTATGATTACAGGCTAAGAAAAAAAGGATTATAGTCCAGTCCAGTTAATGGTATTGTAAGTGTAGTACCAATTACCCGTAATGATCTATCTTGTGGATCATTTTTATAATCACTGCAGAGTTTTTTTTGTTTTGTTTTGTTTTTCTCTCTCTTTTTTAAGAGAAATTGATTTAGTATCGGATTTCCTTTTCAGGCTGTACCTCGGGTAAAATAGGTGATTACATGCACATAACTAGAAGACATATCGTATCGCACATGTACATAAACACACGCCTTATATACCACTAATCACAGATACACAAGTACAAATACACACATAAACACAACACACACACAAACACACAAATATAACACACCCATAAGTACAAACAAACACACAAAACCCCCACCCCTACCCACACACAAAACCCCTACCCACCCACCCACCACACCCCCCCCCCAACCACCCACACAAACCCCAACCCACAAACCCGCCAAACCCGCATCCGAACCCCTCCTCCAAAGACGAAACCCCGAAATGAAACCCCATTCCGCCCCAGCCCCAAATAACCGGATCCCGAACCCACCGCCGCGGGAAGCTGGCGTGACCGAAAGCAAATTGCAACGTGAGAGAGAGACATCAACTCCGCCCTGTTGCAAAATTCTCCCGCGGGATTGCATAGCCATTAGGGCCAGAGCGCCGTTGTTATGGGCGGGTTATAGGCCCTTTTGCATGTTGCTCACGGGTTGCCAAATTGCGTAATCTAATGTATTACTGCCTTGCCAAGTGGAGTATTGCAATATTGTGCAGGTGACTGACTAGTAAAAGAACAGGTAGTCCTTGCGGTCCTCCACGGATTCAATCTGGCTGATATTTGTGCGGGGGAATAGGTCGCATCTGTCTGTCTGTCTGGCTGTCTGTCTGACTGGCTGGCTGACTGGCTGGCTGTCTGACTGGCTAGCTGTCTGGCTACCTCCCTAAACATCCGTTTATATATTTATCAACGC
>NW_020869014.1:309602-312102 GCF_003789085.1 Penaeus vannamei | reverse complement strand
ATTAATAGAATTAATATTGTCATTTTGAAATACATTGTTGTTATTTAAAGTACACCATAATTGTTGAAAACAATTGAACACATTAATCTAATATAATAAGCCTTGATGCTGAAAAAAGCATTTAATTAATTGTTGTGGAAGGGACTACAACATCTCCTTTATTCCTCTCCCTCTCTCATATTTATACCAATCCATTCGCCTGCTAACCCTCCATATTTTTTCTTCCTCTTCCCTCCCTTTTTCATTCTCTCCCTTCCCTCCCCTATTTCACTGTCTCTTCCCCTATTTTCTCCACTCCCTCCCCTATTTCGCCCTCCCTCCTCCATTTTCTCCATTCTCTCCCTATTTCCTCCCCTCCCCCAATCATTTCCTTTCCATCTCCATCTCTTTCCTTCCCTCTCGTATTTCGCCCCTCCTCCCTCCATCATTTCCTCCCTTCCTTCCTCCATTTTCTTTTGCCCTTCTTCCCCATTTCCTCACCTTCCTCCCCAATCTCTTTCCCTGCTTCTCCCGTCTCTCTTCCCATATCCTTTCCTGTCCGTCCCTCCCACTCTATTTCCTCTCTTCCCTCCCCCATTCTCTCCATTTCCTCCCTTCTTCCCCATTCTCCACCATTTCCTCTCTTTCCTTCCTTCCCTCCCCATTCTCCCCCATTTCCTTCTTTCCCCCCTTCCCTCTCATTCTCCGTCATTTCCTACCTCATTTCCTCCCTTCCCTACCCCATTCTCCGCCATTTCCTCTCTTTCCTCTCCCCCCCCCCATTCTCCCTTCCCTCTCCCTCCCCTATTTCCTTCCCTTCCCATTCTCCACCCTTTCCTCCACATTTCCTTCCTTCCCTTCCCATTCTCCACCATTTCCTCCTTTCCCTCCCCCATTTCCTTCCTCTCCCTCCCCCATTCTCCACCCTTTCCTCCCTTCCTCGTCTTTCTAATCTCCCCCAGAACAAATAGAACATAAACAATGAACAATAGAACAAAGCCTGCACAGACACCTATTCCATCCATCCTTAGTTATTATAGAAACGTTTCATCAGCCGGAGGAGAAATGAACGTTTATGACGTCTATGATCTACGTTTTATTGGTTGTCTTTCATCAAGGGATGTTATTGTTTCCGCCGCGATTTGTATAAGTGATGGACGTCTGCTCATCTGCGTCCGTGTTTTGTGCGTTTCGAGTCGAGATGACGCATCTGTGTGTTGTGTCTTGTCGATGGACGAGTGGGGGTGTATTTTGTAATTTATGGAGAATTTTTACAGATACAGGAGTAGAGTATGAAGCATGGACGCGCGCACACTCACACACACATACATAACACACGCACAAACACAAACGCACAAATATACACACTCTCATATGTACATACATGACAGACATATACGCACATACACATACACGAACACACAACACAAAACACACAAATATACACATATGTGTGTATCATTGTGTGTGTGCGTGTGAATGCACACACGCACACATACACAAACAAACACAAACACCCACACACCCACACACTCAAACACACAGACAAACACACACACACACACACACACACACAAACACACACATACAAACAAAAACACACACAACACGCAAACAAACAAACAAACACTCCCTCCCCACACACAAACACACACATATCTACAGCATTTCAACTACAGCTCATCTCCCGAACAATCTATAAAAATATTTTACAGACGAACCAACAATTCCCAGATATTACAAACATTTATCAAAACCGTTGTCAAAGAGACGGTTTGCTTCTCACTGCTTCCCTTTGCGCAAAAATGCTTTACGATGAAGGTGGAGGAAAAGACAACTCACAGGGCGAAGAGAAAGATCAGGAGATGGAGGAGAAGAGGAGAGAAAAGGAGGAGGAGAAGAGAAAAGGAGGTGAAGAAAAGAGAAAAAATGAGGAGGAGGAAAGAGAAGAGGAGAAGGGAGAAGGGGAAAAGAGAAGGAGATGAAAAGAGAATAAGAGAAAAGTGAAAAGGAGGAGGGAAAAGAGAAGAGGGGGAGAAAAGAGAAAAGGAGAGGAAAGAGAAAAGGAGGAGGAAGGAAAGGAGGAGGGGAAAGGAGAGAAGGAGAGGGGAAAGAGAAAAGGAGATGGAGAAAAAAGAAAAGGAGGAGGAGGAAAGAGAATAGGAGATGGAGAAAAGAGAAAAGGAGATGGAATAAGAGAGAAAAGGAGGAGGAGGAGGAAAAAAGGTATAAGATGAGATGGCGGACGAGAAGAAGAGACACATAGAAGACAATCAGGAAGAGGTGTAAGGCAAGGAAGATGATAAAAGAGATGGGAGAGGGGAAGGGCAAGGAGAAAGAGGCGGTATATGAGGAAGAGAAGGTAAAAGAGGGAAAAAGGTGTTAGAAGAAGAAGAGGAAGAAGAGTCGGAGAAGGAAGGGGGGAAAGGAAGTAACTGAGGAATAAGAAGTGATGTAAGGGTATAAAAGGAGATGAATAATGGAGGATGATGGAGGAGGAGGAAGAGGAGGTGTCACACGA
>NW_020869014.1:267470-272470 GCF_003789085.1 Penaeus vannamei | reverse complement strand
CTTTGAGAAAACATGAAGTGTCGCGTTCGTGCATCCGGATCGCATGCGGGATGAGCGTTCGCGGATTCGTCTGTCTTGCAGATATCGCCATTAGTCCCGAGTTAATCTTATGCAAATACAAGAACGCAGAGCCTTTTATCATTACGAAGCATCTTTCTGAAGTCCCCCCGACTGCAATCATCTGCTTAATGGCCTGGACGCACAAGAAGGACTTCCATCTCGGCCGCAGGATCGAGAGAAGGATTCAGGAGGCGGTTAAGAGACGACGAGGGACCCGACGGCGAGTGCGAGCGACGCCGCTGGACAAAGAGCGCCATCTGGCCTCGGCGGGAGAGGCGGCGGCTTCGGTCTCGGCTTCGAAGCGGTTCGAACACTCGGCTTCATGTTCGTTCCATTTCTGTTGGAATTTTTTATTCAGTAATTCATTCATTTATTCGTTTGCTTGTTATCTCTGTATAATTATTTGTTTGCTCTTGTTTTTGATTGTTCATTACAATTTCATTTACTTATTTATTTATTGCTTCACGGAGTTTTATTTGTTTATCTTGAAGAAACAGGCGTACATAAATATATCCATCTCAAACTGACACATCTGACAACGCAAACAAAATATACCATCAACATCGTATATAATTAATATCAACAAATCAAGATGACGAAAATGGAAGAAGAAAAAGATGAGGATGAAGAAGAACAAGAACAAGAAGAATAAAGGAGAAGTAGAAGAAAAAAAAAAACTGCGCCTCGATCTTAAAACAAAGAAGCCCTTATCGCCAGCGTTCGTCTAAGCGTCTCGCCCGGCAGTCGCGTAAATGCGGATTGATGACGTACGAAAACGGTCATGAACACGGGGCCCGGCATGAGAGACATGAGGGAGGAATGAGAGGAATGAGAAATGAGGAGAGGCGAGGACAATGGCGGAGGAGAGGAGGGGAAAAAAGTGAAATATGCACACGGGAGCTGGGGATATAAAAAAATAAGGCCGTGGAGATTTTTTGAGAAAGATAAGAGGGAAATAGAAGGGGGGGGAGGGCGGGGGAAAGGAGAGGGAGGGAGGGGAGGGAGGAGGGAGGGAGGGAGGGAGGGAGGGAGGGGAGGAGGAGGAAGGGGGAGGGAGGGAGGGAGGGAAGGAAGGAGGGAGGAGGAGGAGAAAGAAAGAAAGAAGAAAAGAGAAAGAGACAAACAGAAAAGACGACAGAACACACTCCACTATGCAGCCATGAGGGCCAACAAAGTATGACGTCACACTTCATTCGGAGCGCTATTTCCTCCCCGCCCCCCCCCCATTATAATCGCTCGTCCGGATTCGTTGATTCGCCAATCGCAAAGTCGAGTCGAAAAATCGCTTTCTTTGCCAATCCGTGATTTGGTCAACCGTCCGGTGTTCGTTCCTTGTTCCTTTGCTCTGTTTTTTTTTTTTTTTTTTTTTTTTTTTTTTTTTTTTTGCGTTCTCCGATTGTTTCTCTCTCATTTTCTCTTTCTATTTCATTCTCTCTTTCTCTCTCTTCCATTCTGGTTTTCTTTTTCTTTCATTCACACTTCTGTATCTATTTCATTTTCTCTCTTTTTTTTCTTATCTTAACGTGTTTCTGTTAAAAAATAACGAAGTTTTTAAAAACTCCAGAGGGAGGGAGGAGAGAGAGAGAGAGAGAAGAGAGAGAGAGAGAGAGAGAGAGAGAGAGAGAGAGAGAGAGAGAGAGAGAGAGAGAGAGAGAGAGAGAGAGAGAGAGAGAGAGAAGAGAGAGAGAGAGAGAGACAGAGAGAAGACATGGGGAGGGGGGGAGGGGTATCAGGGGAACATAGGAATCTAGAACAATCGGCTCGTCCACAATCCCCCTTACTTCCTTACCCCTCTCCCCCCTCTAACCTCCCTCCCCTCACCCCTCCATTCCCTCCACCCTCACCCCTCACTCCCCTCAAACTCATCACCCCCTCCCTCTCACCCTCCCCCTCACCCCCTCCTCGACCTTCGTCCTCGTAAGACATGCGGAGCGAGGAACGCGCTCGACCTGATTGGGTGTTTACATGCCGGTGCTCAGCCTCGGCGGCGCAGACGGAAGGGCATCGGAGCGTGGCGGAAGGGGGGGCGGGGCGGGGGAGGGATGGGGGGGAGGAGGGTGGGAGTGGATGGGGGAAGGGATTGGAGGAGGGGAGGAGGGAGGAGGGTGGGTGGGGGGGAATGGGAGGAGGAGGGTGGAATGGGGGTAGAGAAGGGAGGGAGTGGGGTGGGAGCGTCGTTAACAGAACCTATGCTTAAGATCAAAAGCATAAGAAGAGACGAGGCAGAAGGAGAAGAAGAAAGACGGAGAGTAATAATGCTAAGAAACAAAAAAAGAGACAACTAAAGACCTCTCAAAAAAATACCCCCGCCCCCCCCAAAAAAAAAAAAAAAAAAAAATCGAGCGTTTAGGCAATTCCTGAACCAGAGACCAAGACAGACGGAGAGAAAGGAACGAAAATGAACATTTCTCGATAATCATTTTTCAAATAGAGGATCTACTTTCCGCCCCGCTCCCAGCACGACCCGCGCAGTCTTACGAAAACAGGAAAATCGGGGAGAGGGAGTGTGGGTGTGTGTGTGAGAGAGAGAAGAGAAGAGAGAGAGAGAGAGAGAGAGAGAAAGAAAGATGTAGAGATAGATAGATAGAGACAGAGAATCAGAGAGAAAGACAGAAAGAGAGAGACAGAGAGACAGACAGACAGACAGACAGACACAGACAGACAGACAGACAGAAGAGAGACAGAGAGAGAGAGAAAGAGAAGGAGAGAATGAGAGAGAGAGCAGAGAGAGAGGGATGAGAGAGAGAGAGGAGAGAGGAGAGAGAGCAAGCACTGGGCGCAATGACTAGAAGGGCTACTTAAATACGTGATTCTTATTCATGTATAACCGTGTAAACTGATAAAATCTGTAGATTTCAGATTTCCAGATTTTAGCTTACAGATTTCAGTATTTCATTATCTGAGATTTTCCAGATTTCAGAATCATGGTTGCCGATATCAGTTTTTGTACTACAGATTTCAGATAACCAGATTACGGGTTTCAGATTTCCGGATTTTCAGAATGCAGATTTNCCATTAATTCATCTACTTACCGTCAATCTTAATCGTCTGTCGGTTCAACATTCTCTTCCTATTTAATTAATCATAATCTTAAAATAAATATTATCAATCAAATATATTCATGTTGAAATATACGAAAGAGCTGAGACGAGAGAGGAGAGAGAGGAGGAGAGAAGAGAGAGAGAGAAGAAGAGAGAGAGAAACAGACAGACAAACAGACAGACAGACAGACAGACAGACTAACAGACCAGACAGATAAAGCGCATTGTAGTTCAGTTTCCGCAAGGAATATGTCATTAATGGCAAAACATGAAACTGCCGAAAACATGAGCGAAAGAGAGAGGAAGGGAAAGGGAAGAGAGAAAAGAAAGGAAGAAGGAGGGAGAATAAATAAAACCAATAAAAATGGCTGTCTATAATAACAATAGCAATAATGATAATTATGATATAGATATTGATGATGATGATGATGAAAATAAAATAATAAATGATAATAATGATAATAATGATAATATAATAATACAATAACAATGAAAATAATAACAATAATAATAGTAATAATAATAATAATTATAATAATAATAACAATAATAATAATAAATGATAATAATAGTAGAACATTAAGATAATGACAATAATAATAGCAATGATAATGAAAAAAGATAATAACAATGATGGTAATAATTATATTGGAAATAAGAATTGTGATAACAATAATGATAATGATAATAACAAAAATAATAATAAAAGTAGCAGTAATAATAACGATAATAATTATAATAACAAAAATATAATAATAATAATAATAATAATAATAATAACAATAATAATAATAGTAGTAGTAAAACAACAATAATATAGTACAAAATAAAATAATGAACACTAATAATAACAATAATAGTAATGATGACGATAATAATAATAAAAAGGATAATTGTAATGATAATGATAAAAAATATATAATGATGATATGATAATATAATAATAATAATAATAATATAATAAGATAATAATAATCATCATCATAATAACAATAACAATGATCAGAGTGATAATAAGAATAACAATAGTACTACTAAAACTACTATTACTACTAATGATAACAGTAATAATGATGATGATAATAAAATAACCAGTGATGATAAAAAGATGATAATAATAAAGGTAATACTTCTAACAATCATAATGATACTACTAATACTAATAATAATAACAATAATATAACAATGATAATGATGATGATAATGAAGATGATGAAATAACATTATAATGATAATAGTAATAACAATAAAATGATAATGATAATGTTGATGATGATAATAATGATATGATAATAATAATAATAAAATAATAATAATAATAATATAATAATAATAAACAATAATTATAATAAGCAAAAATAATAAATAAAATAATATAATAATAGAAAAATAAAAAAAATAATAATTATATTTTTATTTTCTAATTATTTATTATTATTACTATTATTATTATACTAATATTACTACTACTAATTATAATAATAATAATGAAAATAATACTAATAATACTAATACTACTACTGCTGCTACTACTACTACTACTAAAAATAATAACAATAATCATTATGATAATAATAGTGATTATATACGTATTCATAAGCGTAAAACAATTTTATTACAAAATTCCCGCCAGGACTTCCCAGCTCTTAATGGCAATGAGCAATGGTAATAGCAGTGACTGATAGTAATTACTCTCTTAATAAAGCCATCTGTAACAATAAACTGTATCGAACCGAAGCAACGACAACAACAGGTGTAAGTTCGAATCATCACTCTTTGTAATTCGCACAGCTGATTTGTTCGCACAGTCTATCCGGCAATAATAGTGAAATTTATAATAATCAGTTATAATTGATGATAATAAAAGAATTAAAGACACACGTTTAAGAGAAAATAAGT
>NW_020869014.1:249970-252470 GCF_003789085.1 Penaeus vannamei | reverse complement strand
CCCGAGACCAAGAGACCAAGAGACCGAGATGAGAGACCAGAGACCGAGAGAGACCGAGACCAAGAGACCAAGAGACCAAGAGACCGAGACCGAGACCGAGACCGAGAGAGACCGAGACCGAGACCAAGAGACCGAGACCAAGAGACCGAGACCAAGAGAGACCAAGAGACCAAGAGACCGAGACCAGAGAGACCAAGAGACCAAGAGACTTCTTTTCCGGCCCGCGACTCACTTGCTCTTTCAGTCTCGCAGTCGGCCGTCTTACATGATTCATTAAGCCATTCCTTCGCCTGTTTGGATTATCACTCTTTCAGTTTTATTATTATTATTGTTTTTGTAATGAATGAAACAGCTCTACGTTTTTACGCCAATTTGGCCGTTTCGTCGTGTCGATTCATGATCATCTGGCTCTCATACTGTCGTGACGTCACGGATTAATGCGTTACGTCATTATTACCTCCTCCCTGGCTGAGGCAAGTTCCCCTTTCGACCTCCTTTTTCTCTCTCTTACCCCCTTTTTTCCATTACTCGTCTTCTTTACCCCTTTTCTCTCAAATCTTCTTTCTCCTTTTCCTTCTCCCTGTCTTTCCTTTATCTCTCGGTGTTCCACAATAATTCTATAGACAATTTAGATGAATTATAAAAAAAAAGAGACACTGGCACAGGTAACAGGATACTCTGACACAAATGGTCTCAGGATAAATCCAGGTGAAATTAATCTTCATAGGTAGTCATCAAGACATCACCAAAATTCTTGTAAACTGCCATAAAATCTGAAGACAGCTACATAAGACCGAAAATTTCCGTAAAAAAAAATGCTACACATTGGTAGATTCATGACATTTCAGGACCATGTCGACAACATCTACAGAAAAGCTGAAACCAGGATATCTGTTATACAAACACTAGTTCTCAGTATAATTAATTATTGTGTAAACATATGGGGTACAACAAACAGAGGTCAAACTCAGAAAATTCAAACATTATTTTCCTGCAAGAGTAGCACTTTGTAACGTAAATAAGTATGATCACATTGCCCCACGCATAAACAAAGTTGGCTAAAAGTACAATACAATTGCAAGTATGATACTTGCATACTAATTCATAAAATGATAAAAGGTTTTTATCCAAAGTGGCTATTAACCCTTCCAACCGTAGGTAACACAACCGGTGTCCAAACAAGACAGGTGAACTCTCTACATGTTAAAATATCACGTACAGACATAGGGGCACGACAAACACTAACACGTGGACCCATGACCTGGAACAACTACCTCATATCAAAAACATTCAGAACTGGAATACATTCAAAAAGAAATTAAAGGAACATCTCTTAAATCACCAGTGCAATCAGGTTTTCAAATATAATAATAACCAAGACATATGTATTACCATTGATTCTATGTTTATCTTATATCTATATGTATTGTAAAATTATTTTTTATGTAATAGGAATAACCACTGTAACAAACGGAAAAAGTATTTTGCATTTGAATTCAAGTTCCTCTCATTCTCTGTGTACACCTCTCCTTCCCTTTGATTCTCTACTCTTCCCTTAATCCTTCCCACCCAACTTTCCTTATTCGTTTCTTACACCCCCTCTTCCCTTTCCTTCTCTCTCTTTCCGTACCTCATCTCCCTCACCCCCGCTACCCTCTTCTCTTTACTTCCCACCCTTCCCTCTTTCCCCTCCCCCCTCTCCCTCATCCTCCCAACCTCCCCCCTTCCCTTTCCCCCTCTTTCCCCCTTACCTCATTCCTCTCCCCCTTCATCCTCTCCCCTTCCCTCCTTCCCCTCCCCCACTTCCTCCCAACCTTCTCTCCTTCCCCTCCCCTCCCCCCTACTGCCTGTCATCCATCCCTACTTCCCCTCCCTTTCCCCCTCATCCCCTTCCCTTCCCCTCTCCTCTTCCCCCCCCTTCCCTTCCCTCCCCTCCCTCCCCTCCCTCCCCTCCCGCTCCCCCCCCCCCCAGCCCTCCTCCCTAAGTGCCTATGAAAGAACGTGGGGAAGTAACAGGCACACTAATTATGCGTGGTTTGGAAAAGGTCGAGGGAGGAGGGAGTTAGAGAAGGGATTGAGAAAAACAGAACAAATGATTGAGAACGGGGGGAGGGAAAGAAAAAGAGGGAAAAAGACAGAGAGACAGAAAAAGACAGACAGAGAGAGGGAGAGAAAGAGAATGAGAGGGTGAGAGAGAGAGAGAGAGAGAAAGAGAATGAGAGGGCGAGAAACAGAGAGAGAGAGGGAGAGAAAGAGCCAGACGGAATGAGAGAGAGATAGAGAGACCGTCTGTTTTTCTGTTCTATCTATCTACCTATCTATCTATTTACCCGTCTATCTTTATCTATCCATACATCTATCCATATCTCTATCTCTATCTATCTATCTCACTCTCTCTCTCTTCTATTCCCTCCCGCTCAAGTTTTCTTCCTCCTCCAATCATTCCTCAGTCACCACTTTGCATGTTAGCCTTTGTTTCTTTGTGTCTCTTTCTTTGTTT
>NW_020869014.1:237470-247470 GCF_003789085.1 Penaeus vannamei | reverse complement strand
GAGAGAGGAGAGAGAGGTGTGAAAAGAATGGAAAGGGAGGGAGAGAGGTGTGAAATGGGGGGGATAGGTGTGAAAGAGGGGAAAGGAGGAGAGAGGTGTGAAAAGAGGGGAAACGGAGGGAGAGAGAGAGATAGGTGTGAAAAGAGGGGAAAGGGAGGGGGAGAGGAGAGAGAGAAGTGTGGAAGGAACGCCAAAGGGAAGGGAAGAGAAAGTAGGGAGAGGGAAAGGGAAACTGATTTAAGTTCTGTATTTTTTTCTGTTTGTCTAGATAAATAGATAATTAGATAAGTAGGAAGGTATAGATAGATAGAGGGGTATGTAGATAGACAGACAGAAAGATATGTACGTAGATAGATGAAGAGACACAGATAGATCAGATAGTTATAACTACAGATAGATAGATATGGTTAGATCTATGATGTGGGGGTGGTCTGTCTGTGAATGTCGTTATGATGATGGTGATGGCGATGATGGTTCTTGTGGTGATGATGATGATGATAATGATGGTTATGGTGGTTGTGATGGTGATAGTGATAGAGTAATGATGATTGATATTGATGATGATGATGGTGGTGGTCGTGGTGGGGGTGAAGACAATCGTAATAATGTTGAGGAGAAAGGCAGTGATGATGGTGATAATAATAATGACGATACTGATAAATCATATGATATCAACAACAAAGAAATATTTTCCGAATATCCCACCAAAAAACAACACCCCCACTATATGCACAACCGCCAACAAAACCGCCACAGACACAACACCATCACAACACCTAATGTCTCACCATCACAATACACAATACCTCACCATCACAACACATTACCTCGCCATCACAACACACAATACCTCACCATCATAACACATTACCTCACCATCACAACACAATACCTCACCCTCACAACACATAATACCTCACCCTCACAACACACAATACCTTACCATCACAATACAATACCTCACTATCACAACACACATTACCTCACCATCACAACACATTACCTCACCACAACACACAATACCTCACCACAATACTTCACCATGACAACACACAATACCTCACAATCACAATACACAATACCTCACCACAACACAATACCTCACCACCACAACACAATAACTCACCATCACAACACACAATACCTCACCATCACAACACACAATACCTCACCATCACAACACAATACCTCACCATCACAACACAATACCTCACCATCACAATACCTCACCATCACAAATCACATTACCTCACAACACACGATGCCTCATCACAACACACAATACCTCACCATCACAACACACAATACACCATACACACATTACCTCACCACCACAACACAATACAATCACAAAACACATACCTCACCACCAAACCCACAATACCTCACTCTCACAACACACATAACATACCCACCTCACAAACACACCTCACTATCACAACACACAATAACAAAGAATACCTCACCATCACAACACATAATAACACAATACCTCACCATCCGGATCCACGCGCTGACAACCGGCCTCACGAAAAGGAAAGCAGGAAAATGACGGTGATTCTCGATGATAACAATAACATCAGCATTAATGATAATGATAACGATAATGACTCCAATAATAATAACATTAATTTCGGATGACAGAGCGCCAGCAGACCGACCGCCCCCGCCCTGCCCCCCCCCTTCTCCCCCTTTTTTTAATGAGCCAGAGCAAAACAGCAAAGCAATTATGTTCACCAATTTATCACAATAATCATAACCCGATTTGAAAATACGAACCGAAAACCAATTCACCGAAATAGCTTAATGAATGTAATTCTGCGAAATTTCCTAATATGTAACCCTCCCTGTTGGGTACGAGAGGAGGGGAAGGGAGAGGGAGGGAGAAGGAAGGGAGAGAGAAGGGGGGTAGGGGGAGGGAGGAGAGAGAAGGGGGAAGGGGAAAAGGGGGGGGGGGAAGCAGGGAAGGGAGGGAGAGGGAGAAAGGGAAAGGGCAGAAGGAGAGGGAGAATGGGGAAGGAGGGAAGGAGAGAGGGAGAAAAGGGGGAGGGGAGGTGAAGGGAGAAGGGGAAGGGGAAAAGAGGAAAGGGGTGAGGAAGGGAATTGAAGAAGAGAAGAGGTAGAGGGGGAAAGAGGGAGGGAGGTATGGAAGAGGGAAGGTGGAAAGGAAAAGGATAGAAGGAGAGAGAAAGGACAGTTGGAAGAGGAAAGGAGGGTGGATACAAAGGCGAAAATGGAAGGAGAAAGGAGAATAAGGGGAGGGTGGAGGAAAAGGGTTAAGATAAGGGATGAAATATAGGAAAGGGGAAGGGAGAGGGGAAAGGAAAACCAAAATCCGAGCGAAAAAAAACGAACAAAAAACAACAAAATGAAACGATACTAAATACACAGCATACGACACGCACCTTTTTGCATCGAATTTTTACTTTTTTTTTTTTTTTTGACCGATGCATCAGTGAATCGAGCGGTAAATAATCAGCAGCGCAGGACTTGCATTCAGAGCTTTAATTTTAACGCGGCAAAGCAGGTGATTTGGGAATATTATAAGGTCATACGTACAGTTATTACTATCATTCATGGGTAGCAGCTGTAAGCCCGAATGTGTATGTGTGGTGTGTGTGTGTGATGAGAGAGAGAGAGAGAGAGAGAGAGAGAGAGAGAGAGAGAGAGAGAGAGAGAGAGAGAGAGAGAGAGAGAGAGGGAGGGAGGGAGGGAGAAGGGAGGGAGGGAGGAGAAGAAAGAAAGATAGAAAGAGAGAAAGAAAAAGAAAGATAGAGAGAGAGAGAAGAGAGACTGATAAACAGATACAGACAGACGAATGGATGGATAGATATGGAGACTATGCATGTTCGAATGTATGAAGGAATGCACACATATCCATAGCGACACCTTGATGTAAATACAGATGTAAACACCCACAAAAATGAAAATACACTCACCGCCACACATTTTCCAACCTGTGAATGTATAAGAGCATGTGCATACATATGTCCAGGTCCCTCCTGCACAGTGTATTGGAATTCCCCTTATCAAATACCCCACGAGCGACACGTCAAGAATAAAAGAAAAAAGAAAAGAAAAATATAGAAAGAAAAGACAAAAGTAATCAGTAAATGTCATTACACTGCAGTACGGAGAATAGGACCACAGAGGTCGCTGGCAATGGCGAGTGTAATATCCTTTTTTTTTCTTCTTTCTTTTTGTAATTTTCAATGTTGATATCATTGTATTTTTTTTTGTCATTGCTATCATTGTATTTGCGGTGTAGTGTACTGGTTCTCTATGGCTAGTTTTACTATTGCAATTATCATCACTAATAACAATATGATTGTATGAAGGATTAGATGGATGATGCTCATTAACTTTATTATTATCATTACTATCATCATTATCATTGTTATTATTATATACTTTAATATTATCATCATCATTATTACCATTATCATTACCATTTGTAGTATCCTTATTTGTATCAGTAGCATCATTATTTTTATCAATATTATCATTGATATCATCATTATTATCATTATCAATATCATTACTGATGTTCTCATTATCATTGTTATTATGATCACCATTATCATAGATACCCTTATTATCATTACCTTTATATTCATTATAATCACCATTGCTATTGTTATCATCATTACTATTATCATTTCTTAATACTATTATCATCATCATTGCCATGATTACTATTAGTATTGTCCTTATAGTTATCATTACTTCCATCACTATTATTTTCATTATTACCATTGTCATTGTCATTAATATCATTATTATTAATACTATAATTATATCATTGATGTTCTCAGTATCATTATCATTATCTAATGATCATTTTAATTATCATTATCATTATCTAATGATCATTTTAATTATCATTAGATCATCAATGCATGGTCATCATCAATGTTGTTTTCATTGGTATCAACATTTTCATTTCTATTATCATTATCAACCTAACCGTTATCATTATCATTTTTATTATTATTGTTATCATTACCATTATCATTAAAATCATTTTCATTATTATCATGATTATTACGTGGTTTCCTCCAGCTGTTTCATCTAACTTTCCATGCCACGTCTTTTCGGTCTTCGAGATGGTTCCGAGTGCACCAATCACTATAGGTATCACCGTCACTATTGATGGATTTTAATGGTTTCGAATGCTTGATATTTCTCCATCTGCTCTTCCTTAGTGATGATGAGGCTCTGGTCCGCTGGTATAGCCATGATAGGACCCACTTCTGTCCCTCTTTTAGCACTAGAGTAATATCCGGTCGATTATGCTTCAGCTTCTTATATATGAAGAAAGTCACGTCTCAGGTACTTCTAATACTCTGTTTAATATTCTCTGCATATCCACGGTGTACTTGCAGAGCCACCTCGTCACGGCGCTTCCTGTACTCTCTCTTTGCAAGTTTCTTTTTTCCACTTTCACAGTGTCTTACTCTTATCCACACAGTCTACATAGTGGTGTCTCTGAAGTCTTACCTATTTTGCACTTGATCGAGTTTGTTCTGAAGCTTGTTCTTGAGCAGGATCAAGCCTTTTATCTCCTTCAGAAACCCATTCGTGTAAGTACACCAACAGCCCAGACGTTACTGCCACTGATCATATTTTATACATTCAGTGTGGATGTTATCTTGCCATTCACCGTGGTGATACGAGTCTAACCCAACTGCAGGATGCCAAGGAATTTGTAGCCTTCCTGATGTGCCAAGCCATCTCCAGGAATCTTCTGCTAAATCTATCCGTCGCACAAACTCTCCAAGCAGGGATTTCTTCCAGTCCCTATTTTTCTCCTTCTGTTTCCACTTTGCATTCCCTTCATAGCAGCTTGAGGTATCCACCGAGTTTTCTCTATGAGTTAGCCATGTAAAAACTTGCTCTCCTTCCTTACACACTCAAGTTGATCAGTCCTCAGACATCCATTTCCTAGCTCTCCCATCTATGTCCACAATATCTCTACTGTCATGTAAGTACACCAACAGCCTAGACTTCAATGCCACTGATCATATTTTCTACATTCATTCAGTTTGGATGTTATCTTACCATTCACCGTGGCGATACGAGTCTAACCCAACTGCAGGATGCCAAGGAATTTGTAGCCTTCCTTTTCAACCTGCCTGATGTGCTGGTCGTCTAGTAGTTCGGTTCCACTGCTGCCAACTTGTCTTCTGCTTCTCATCAGCTCTAAAGACAGCACACTTGTCCAGCCCAAACGACATCCTGGTGTCTTGCGAGAAAATCCTAACCTTTTGAGCAAGGGACTCCATGCAATTTCAAATCGTCCATGATCAGAAGTAGATGCTTAATGGAATTCATATTCTTTCCAAATCTGTATTAGGCTTTCAACTTCCAAGACTCTCATAAGGTCAATGGTGGCATGATTATAATAAACAGCAATAATGATTAAGAGTCTCCTTGGAAATATCCTCTTCTACGTTTGTTAAAATTGTGAGGCCCGACTCGATTAATATCCATATATACGGACATGCATATTCACATCAAATAATTATATCTATCTGATTGATTTACATTTATCTATCTATCCGGTAGATATGCATGTCTAGACTGATAAATATGTATTTCGGTACATATATGTCAGTATAATGAATATCCATTGGGTCGGGTCTTGTAGAATCTTAATTAACCGATCGTTAATGTCCACTTGCCAAAGACCTGTTCCTCTAGTTGTCAATACTGTCTTCCAGTCCACTATACTGTTGCTGATTATGTTAATCATGTTCTTGGCTGCCCCGGCCATCTCTAGGCATTTCAAGATCCATGAATCTGGCACCATGGCTTTCATTGTAGTCTATTCAAGCCATGGACGATTTCGCTAACCTTCTCCGGCAGGTTGCCTTGTTTACAACCAACTGACCCTCGTTCCTCGTGATCCTTTTGTGCAGCCGTCCTGCTCGTCTGCTAGCAGTCCGTTCCTCTCCAGGTGCTGATACAGCTTCTCCCATGATTCCAGCCAGGAGCTTCTACATTATAGGTAAACAGGCATGGTTTTATTTGTTCAAAAATTGATGATATGACTGGCTATAAAAAGTGAAACAAAAAGTGTAATAATCAAACTGTCAAAAACGCGCATGCTGTAAGAGGATACATTTATATAAAGGATAACGTATGTGTGTGTGTAAATAATAAGATACTATATGTAAATAATAAGGTGCAAGCCAGTAAATAATAAGGTACATGATTGTAACATTGCAAGGAATAACATTTGAATTTCATGTACAAGAATATGTAAAGAACTATCACAATACTAATGTTTATATCATACAGGACAGTATGTAGTACAAATAAAGACTGAAGAAATTGAATATTATATCACTAATCACATATAAAAGCACAGAAATATATTCACAATATAAATAATTTATCAATTTGATTACATATTACCATGCTCAATCTCACAAATGACATATTCAATGTAAATAATTTTGTATCTGAAATCCTCTTATGCACTGTAATGATATGACAAGAAAAAAATAAAAGGAAAATAAAATTTATCTCTAGGCCTGGATCTCACATTTGCTACAAGACAACTTTCCTTTGACATTCTTTAATAACTATTAACGATTGATTTGATTGTCACAGTAAGAAAGCCTGTCATCTTGTTAAACAGGCTCAAACCATGAAAGGTTAAACTTATCAAAACACACCTCACTCACGAGCCTTGCATAAACCACTTCACAAAAAAATGCTCTTATCAACCTTATTCACAAAGAAAACATTATAGGCACACATTCGTATAATGCAGTAATAACTTAGGAACTGAATATACGTGTTCATTACCTTGTTCTGCGAACCAAGTTGCTAAACTTTACAAATTTGTGGGCTCTCCGCAATGCCTGCCGCAATCTCCAAACATGGCGTCCTCCCGGGGAAAATAACCCGCTGCTTAAAAGTATCAACCACGCTGCTACCAAAACAAGAAAATCAATATGAGGCTTTCAAAAGTATTCAATTAAATTTACTTATACAACGCTTATTGTTCACAGGCAAAAATAAACAAGAATTATATTACAAATTGGCGAAAATAACTTTACTTCGAATATATGCACACCAAAAGAAAGAAGCGGGAGATTTGAAATATACAGAAATCAAAGTATTTTTAACGGTTTCATTTACATGATTTCAATTTCAAATCAGATCTTTGCCATTTACAGCAATTATTATCGTTATTATCATTATCATTATCTTCATCATCATCATCATCTTCATCATCATCAACATAAACATAATCATCACTATTATAATCATCATCATTAGTGGTAGTATAATTTTTTTATTATCATTATTACTGGTGTTATTGTTATTATCATTATTGTATTATCATAATTAATATTATTGCTAATATCAAAATTATCAATATCATCACTATTGTCATCAATATTATTATCAATATCATCAGTGTTGTCAATAAGATTATCCTCATTATCATATTATTATTATCATTAACGTCATTTTCAGTATCACTCTTATCTTTTATCATAATTATAATCATTTACTTGATCATTATCATTATCTGTCTAGGGAGAAAAGAGAGGGAAGAGGAGAGGAATAGGGAGAAAAAAGAGGGGAGGAAGCGGGAGAAGAAAGAGGGAGAGGGGGAAAATTGGAAGAAAGGAGAGGGGAGAGAGGATGAATAGGGGCAAGAAGAGGGGAGAAGAGAGAATAGAGAGAATGGAGGGGAGAAATAGGAAAGGATATTGAGAAGGAGAGGGGGGGGGAGGCAAGGAAGAAGGGAGGGAAGAAGGGAGGAATAAAAAGGAAGTAGACAGAGGGGAAGAATAGGGAAGGATATTGAGAAGGAGAGGGGAGAGGGGAGGAAGAGAAGGAAGCGAGCAACGAAGGGTGGAGGTAAAGATGGCGGGATTAAGAGTAGAAGAGAGAGAGGGTAAAGGGGGGGGGGGGTAAGAGGAAGGAAAGAATGAGAGAATGAAGAGGGAGATGATAGGCATAATGAGACCGTAAAATGGAGGTGTAACATAATGCAATAACACTAAAATGAGCAATAATACAGCTCGTAGAAACTCCATAACTGCTTTNGGGTGTTGTGGGGGGAGGGGGGGGAGTGGGTTTTATTTTGGGGACTATGCACGGGGAGGAATTTTTCTCTCTTTTTCATTTCTTTCTTTTTTCTTATCATTCTATTATCGTTGTTAACATAGTTTTTCCTTTTATATATAATATATATATATAATATATATATATATATATATAAATATATATATATATATATATATATATATATATATATATATATATATAGTATATATATATATATATATATATTACAATCGTTTTCCTCTCTTTGGATTTTTCGGAATTTGGATTTTTTTTCTTTTTCTTTTTCTTTTTTTCTTTTTTCACGTTAGTTTTCTCTGTTGTTTCTTTTCTTTTTTAAGATTTTGTTCATTTCGTTTCACTCTTTTGTCTTTTTTAGATTTTTTTTAGGTGCTCTTTGTATACTTATTCCTTTTTTCTTTCTTTCTTTGTCTTTCGTCTTTTTTCTTTTTTATTGCTCTTTGTTCTTTTTTTCAAGTGGAGGTGAGCGTACTTGAATGACATTCTTTCTCCCTCCCCTGCTCTGTCTCTCCCTTCCTCCTCCTCCCCTCCTTACCTCTCTCCTTCCCTCCTTACCTCTCTCCCTCTTACCTCTCTTACCTTACCTCTCTCTTCTCCTCCTTCCCTCGTTACCTCTCTCCCCTCCTTATTTCTCTCCTCTCTCCCCTCCTCCCCTCCCTCCTTACCTCTCTCTCCCTCCCTCCTTCCCTCCATCTCTCCCCTCCTTCCTTACCTCTCTCCCTTCCTCCCCTTCATCCCCTTCCCCATTCTTCTCCTCTCGTCCCTTCCTCCCCTTTCTCTCTCCCTCGCTCTCCCACCCACCCCACCTGGGCGACCGAGCGCGCTTACTCATCACGCCCATTCATGCCCCAAAGCCACGCCCACAACCTGCGCCCGCCCATACCTGTGTGACGGTTCTCGAGGTGTATTTCCGTTCTGTTGATTATTTAATTCTGCTTTCCCGTTTTCTCTCGCTTTTTTATGTGTATGTCTCTGTCTGCATGAGAGAGAGAGAAGAGGAGAGAGAGGAGAGAGAGAGAGAGAAGAGAGAGAGAGAGGGGGGGGGGGGAAATTAGAGGAAAAGGGGAGAGGGAGAGAAGGTTGAAGGAGGGAGGGAGAGGGAGAGAAGGTTGAAGGGAGGGAGAGGGAGAGAGAGAGGAGAGAGGATGGAAAAGAGAGAGAAGGGAGAGAAGGTTGAAGGGAGGGAGGGAGAGGGAGAGAAGGTTGAAGGAAGTGAGAGGGAGAGAAGGTTGAAAGGAGGGAGTGGAGAGGAAGGTTGAAGGGAGGGAGAGAAGAGAGAGTAGAGAGGATGGAAAAAGAGAGAGGGGGAGGAAGGATGGGAAGGAAAAAGAGAGAGAAAAAAAAGAAAAAAAAATGCGGTCTTCAAATGTTTGGGGAAAAACTTGGAGGAGATTATGAGGTATTTTGGTTGGAATGGCGGAGTGTTGCCAAGTTGTTTATTTATTTATTTATTTATTTACTTTGGCGGTTCTAAAGCATTCTGTGAAGGATCGTTTTGGCTTTGAAGTTTGTGAGAAATACACTTTTTTGAAAGAGTAGAGGCGAGATGGCGCGCAAAATATTTCTTGGGGTAAACTGGACAGTTTTAAAAGTAGAATATACAGTTACAAACAACAACCAAAAAAAAAGATACGAGTTTATAAACGAATAGCATACCTAGTTTAATTTTTATGTGAAGGGAAAATACACATGTAGCAAATTTACAGGCCATATGTTTCTCATGTCTCCCGGGATTTTATTTTTTTCCAGTAATTCTAGTTAAGTTTTGTTTAGTTCGTGTATTTCTTTCGCTATTTAGAGGGAAGTTTGAAGTTGGAAGCAAAAATAAATTGGGAGAGTTTCCCCTGCCAACCGTTCTCTCTGAAAAGGAGAAAGAAAATGGGAATCG
>NW_020869014.1:212470-217470 GCF_003789085.1 Penaeus vannamei | reverse complement strand
TATTATTTTTTATATATCCATATTCCTATCGTCACATCCATCACAACCACCATTATCATAACCGTTATCGCAAGTGTTATCATTATTCTCATCAGTTTTTTTTTTTTTTTTTCTTAATCTTCAAGAAAAATGAAAACCGATATTAGCGTCTTCTCTGAGCCGGCTTAAGGCGTCTCTCATTAACGTCAGAGAGGAAGGGAACGAGGCGGAGCATGTTAAATGGCCTCTCGGTAGTCAGGTCGTTGACTGAGGACTTTTTTTTATGTATTTCCATGTGTGCATTCATACAGGACGCATACACATACACAGACTCACTTAGAACTTGGTCAGTCGCACACGTCATCACTTAATTGCTTACTCAGTCACTCATCATCACTCACTCACCTTCTACTCACACTCAGTAGTCGCTCGCGTGCACTCACTCGCTCACTTCACTCGCGTCAGCTCACTCCTCGCTCATCAGTCACTCACTCATCACTCGCTCACCTCATTCACTTAATATCTAGAAGCCTCTGTTCTCTCCCCTCCATCTCTCTCTTCTCTCTCTCTCTCTCTCACGTAATGCGCTCGGTACTCACTCACATGTCACTCACCAACATACTCACGTCACCTCACTCAGTCACAGATTTCGCGATGATGCACTACACACACATATTTTATCTGCTCGTCGTGTTGGCACAGCTACCACACACCACACAACACACTTGATTGTGATCCATCCCATAGACACAGATTCTTGTTCCTGATATACAACAGTTAGTGGTCACACAAAGTTTATAAATCAACCAATGACAAGATTTCTACACACACAATACAGATGTTGACAATATGTCAAGGCACATTGGTTGCCATGCTCATTTTTTCTCTTCTCTCCCCCCCACTTTCCTGTTCGTCCCTCTTCACTCAGATTTTCGAAATCATTCTCTTTCCTGGTTCGGGCCGGCATAAGATCAGGACTCTTAGTTCCTTTAATACTATCTGCGTGTCTCGCCTTAAGACGATCTTATTTATACCATCTTCTCATAAATTAGCCATCCTCGTTGTGTCTTCTTAATTCTTACCCGCAGTCCTCTCTCTATTTCGCTTTCACCTTATTGCTTCGCAACCAGTCCATGTGAGTGGCATCTCGTGGTTTGTTCATCTTCTTTGTTTCCTCGAAAGTCAGACGAGTGGGTAAATCTAAGGTAGAAGGGTATCATTATTGTTCAGACAGCAAGAAGGTTGGATTTGCTAAGAGAGAGGTTGCTTAGATAAGCGCGCGTAGTCGGGAGTAACAGAGGTCGTTAATGGACGTGCTGAGGGTGTTGCATGAATGCTGATATACATGGATGGATGGATTGGTCATGGCGTAGGTGCGTAATTAGGTGTATGGGGAGGCGGGGTCACATTAGCAGGTGTGTAGAGTAGGAGGGTGGAGAAGTGGTTGAGGCTGAGGTTGTAGATGTGAGAGCCGAGTTAGGACGTGCAGTAGGGTATTGTGATGATCGGGAGGGGATTTGGCGTGTGGAGGGTAGTAGAGCAGAGTTAATCTATGTGGAGGCTGTAGGCATGGGATTGTGTACATCATCAGATGCGGTTGGGTGCATACGTTACGGGATTGGATTACATGTTGTGATTGTTGATCACATATTCAATGGAGGTCGGGCATTAATATGATCAGTAGTGGATGAGTTTGTGCTCGTAGCATGTAGTTGTAAGTAGAGTGAAGACGGTATTGGAATGTGGTAGCGGGTCGCTTGCGAACTTAAATTGTGTAAGCGGTACCGATATGGACGAGGATTAGTTTGCAAATATTGTCGTGTTGTGGCGAGGCAGAGGACGTAAAGAGTTCTCTTGTTTTACGTTGGTACTGAGAGTGTGGTGGATAGGTTATCGTGCAGTCTAAGTTTGTGATCTGCTAACGAGGCGGGTGCGCGGTGGCATTGGGTCACTGATGCGTCGCTCCAAAGTGGATAGGGTGAGGGGTATATGGGATTCGATCGGGATTGGTTGTAGGATGTGATGGTAGGGCGTTTGCTCTTTTGAGTTATATAGGAAAAGTATAGTTCTCGCACGCGCCTTGGGTGACGTGCAGCTGAGGATGTGATGGGATAGACGGTTTCCTAGATCATTTAGTCTAAATATAACAATTACGCCGGATGGTTGGGCCTTTTCCCGTTAAAATACAAGCTATTAAACTCTTTTAGGAGTCTCATTTAGACCTATTTAACACTGCTAAGGGAAATCATTTGTGTGATCCCTTTTATGATGTAAGAATCATTTATTAAATATGATATCTGAATTATTTTTTGACATTATAAATAAAATACATGTTGGAAAATACCCATTTATGCCTATCTTCCTTATTAGTGCAACATGGCTGTAGGTGCATGTATCTGGAAAATTTGTGCAATTGAGGGGTTGATTTGTTTCACTAGAGGGGCTTAGGTTTTAAGGATAGATCTGGTCTATCGTTTGTGTGAGCATGTAGAAGAGATGGGGAATTGAGATGGGAATTGGCAGAGATGAAGTATCTCTTAGGTAGTATTGTAGGGAATTAAGTATTCACTTCTCGAATTCATGGTCTCTTTACAAATTTTGATTCTTACTGTACAACTATGGTCTTCAAAACCAGACATTTTCAAGTTCAATATTTTCCGTCGTAAAAATACCACAACAAAAAATCCGGTAACTTTCTCTTCTTCTTTCTTTCGCCACCTCATTCAGACAAAAACCGAATTCGGTTTTTCATCGAGCCTTTCATTGGCAGATGAGACGGGAGAAGCGAGTCTGTTGTTAATGTAAAGGTGCTTGTGAGCGGAGGTGGCTTCGGTGAGCCGAGGAACCGGTGGGAAATTAGTCAGACGAGAAAAGGGTCCTCGGGCGGTGGATAAGACGGAACCCTATGGTTATGAAAGGATTGGATTAGTGGGAAAGAGAGGGTTTAAGTCGTTAGTTAATAAGAGGATTGCTTTCTTTCTCATTGGAAGGGGGGTGTCAATACCGTTGTGTCTGTTTTTTTTTTTTTTTTTTTTTTTTTTTATTTTAATGTTTTGGATTGAGCAGGTAGTCTTGGTCAATGGTTTTGATATCGTTTTTGGTTTTCTTGGTGGGGGTTCGTGTAGTGGGGAGAGCAAGAGAGATAGAGGGAGAGAAAGAGAGATAGAGGGAAAGAAAGAGAGATATGAAGAAAGGAGAGAGATAGAGGTCATTTATGATCCGAGTTTGGTCTCGTCCTATAGTTGGTCTATTTTGAGTACGAAGACAGGCAGTCGGAACGTTATTTTTTCTCTAAAGGTTTACCGCAAATCATTCATATTTCTTTAAGTAACTGATTTGGCGCAAATAGCGAAAAAGAAAAAATCACGTTTTGTTTAATCGTCGTAACTCTAGCCTTCAATAGATTTCATTGAAACGACGTTTTTTTTGTGATGGATGCTGCAAATGTGAGGTTTTGGCTGTGTATAATGATTAATGTATATCAATCATTACATTAATAATCCTTCATTAATCATTACAGCACAGCCAAAAATCACTTTTTTGCTATTTGTGTATCTTCAGTTACTTATATATATATAAAAATTATTTAGGATAGGCGGCCACTTAACAGAAAAAAATCAATTTACACAGATCATCATTTCTATTTTTCTCCTATCCATCCGCTCGTATCCTATAAAAATGAAATTATCATGCCCCTAACTGCGCCAAAACGCCTAATCCTGAAATTCCGACTTCACCTGAACTCTCTCCCGCAAAACTTCCTCCCTTTATGAATCGCGAGGGACCCGCCATCTTTCCGAACTTTCATATTACAAAATTCTTTACAAACACTATAGCAAGCGGGGTTATAATTCCCCTTTGTTACCGGACTTAGAACAGATGACTAAATTCCGGGAACCAGAGATATATTAGACCGGATGAGTTGATTCGCGTTTAGCTGCGTTTTCAAAATAACGGTGCAAGTTCTCGGAATCATGGCGATCGTGCGCAAGGCGACAGTCATCTTCATACTTATATTTTTTTAATAAGTGTAAGAGGGGGAGAGAGGAGAGAGAGGGAGGAAGAGAAGAGAGAGAGAGAGAGAGAGAGGGAGGGAGAGGAGAGAGGAGAGAGTGAGAGAGAGAGAGAGGCGAGAGAGAGAGAGGGAGGGAGGGAGGGAGGGAGGGAGGAGAGCGAGGGGAGAGAGAGAGAGGAAGAGGAGAGAGAAGGAGGAGAGAGAGGAGAGAAGAGCAGAGAGAGAGGGCAGAGGGGAGAGGGGAGGGAGGTGATGGGGGAGAAGGAGAGAGAGAGAGAGAGAGGGCGAGAGAGGAAGAGAGAGTAGAGGTTGAAGAGAGAAGAAGAGGGAGAGGGAGAGTAGAGGAGGAGAGGGTCAGGGAGGGTGAGGGGAAGGAGGAAGGGAGAGGAGAGTGAGAGAGGAAAGAGTAGGAGACGGAGAGGAGGCAGGAAGGAGAGAGATGATGTCGAAAGAGAGAGAGGTAGAGAGAGAAGGAAGAGGGGAGAGAGAGTAGCGAGGACAAAGACAGACGGACTAGCCAGACAACGAGAAGAGAGAGAGAAGGAATGGGAGAGAGAGGCGAGGTAGAGGCGAGAGAGATATTAGAGGAGTAATGAGCAAGAGGGGTGAGGGGAGGGAAGGAGGGAGGGGGTTAGGTGGTGGGAGAGAGAAAGAGAGAAGCGATGAGAGAGGGAAGAGAGGAGAGAGGACAGGCTGTTTATTTTTTTTAACAAACACGTCGAAGTGTCTTAATGTAAACAGCAGCAACAGTCCGTAGTAGTAGTCAGTAAAGGATGGAGGAGGAGGAGGTGGATGAAGAAGATGTAATCAGTTTGAACTTTCTACGGGTTGTAGCTTAGGTTTCAAAAGGAGAGTTATATCATCAAATTTACTCGTTTCGAAATTGTCATGTAAAGAGGATCCTTTTGATGAACGTTATGTTTGTAAATATTTAATGACTCTTTCTATTTTAAGATACTTTCCTCCGCAAGATCGCGCGAAGGCCACATAATTGGACGTTGAATTA
>NW_020869014.1:208565-211238 GCF_003789085.1 Penaeus vannamei | reverse complement strand
ATATATATACATATATATATATATATATATATATATATATATATATAATATATATATATATACATAAATGCATGTACATATATATATTTATATATTATATATACATATATATTATATATATATATATATATATATATATATATATATATGTATATATGTATATATGAATATATATGTATATATACATATATACATATATGCATATATACATAATATATATATAATATATATTAATATATATGATATATATATATGTGTGTGTGTGGTGTGTGTGTGTGTGTGCGCTGTTCGTGTGCCGCGTGTTGTGTGTGTGTGTGTGTTGTGTGTGTGTGTGTGTTGGTGTGCGTGTGTGGTGCGTGTGTGTGTGTGTGTGTGGTGTGTGTGTGTGTGGTGTGTGTGTGTGTGTGTGTGTGTGTGTGTGTGTGTGTGTGTGTGTTGTGTGTGTGTGTGTGTGTGTGTGTGTGTGTGTGTGTTGTGTTGTGTGCGTGTGTGTGTGTATCAAAACAAATAGGACTCGCATAGGAATTGTACAAGAGGCAACATCAGAACACTTTGAGACTATTTGCATTGTCGACATCAGATGAAAAAAAGAAATAGAAAAGAAAAAAAAAAAAAAAAAAAAAAAGAAAAAGAAAAAAAGAGGCAAGCAAATACAAAACAATATCCCAAAACAAACCTACTTACATACGTACATGAATTCCTGTGATGAATTACTAATAACTTCATGAAGAATTGACACGAAAATGGTACAGTTGTTTGATGATAATATTTTGATGTGAATTTACCGCAGTAGTGTTCATGAATTCGGAATTAGTTCTGCTATAATAACAGCACTGTATTATTAATTTACATAACCTTTTATAGTACTTTTAGGAAGAGAAGGGGGGAGGGGGATGGGCAGGGGGAGTGGTGGTGGTGGTGCAGTTGTTGTTGTTGTTGTAGCAGTACTAGTAGTTGTAGTAGTTGTTGTTGTTGTTGTTTTTGTAGCAGCAGCTGTAGTAGTAGTAGTGGTAGTATTATTAGTAGTAAGAGGAGGAGGAGGAGGAGGAGGAGGAGAAAGAGGAGAAGAAGAAGAAGAAAGGAGGAGGAAAGAAGAAGGAGAAAAGATGATAATGAGGAGGAGAAGAAGAAGAAAGATGACAAGGGGGAGAAGAAGAAGAAGAAAAAGGAAAAGGAGGAGGAGGAGAAGAAGAAGAAAAAGGAGGAGAAGGAGAAGAAGAAGAAGAAAGATGACGAGGAGAAGACACGGAAAGAATAAAAAGAAAGATAGAAATAAAATAAAAGAAAGAAAGAAAACATACACAAGAAATCAAAGATAGAAATAAAATAAAAGAAAGAAAGAAAAATATACACAAGAAATCAAAGTAACACACACCCCCACCCCCACCCCCACCACCCCACCAACTCTCGCGTCACACCACAACACCAACGGACCAAAATGAACACACGAACTCAACTCTGCAAGTTCTACAACAACAGCCATTGTTCAGCCTCGTTCTCACCTTCGCACTCATTTCTTCTTCACCTTTTACTTCTTTTTCTTCAATTTCTGGTTCTATTGCTTATGCTTTTTTTCTTTTCTTCTTTTTCTGGTTGTTGTTGTTGTTCCTCCTCCTCTTCTTCTCCTCCTCCCTCCTCCTCCCTCCTCCTCCTCCCATTCTTCCTCCCCTCCCCCTCCTCCTCCTCTCCTCCTCCTCCTCCTCCTCCTCCCTCCTCCCTCCTCCATCCTCCTCCTCCTCCCATTCCCCTCCTCCTCCTCCTCCCCCCTCCCCCTCCTCCTCCTTTTCCTTCGTCCTCCTTAGCCTCTTTCTTCCTTCCACTTCCTCGTGCATGACGCTCCACACGCACACCTGAACACGGAGAGGGAAAGAGGGGGGGGGGGGAAGAGAGAGATAAGAGTAAAAGAAAATAAAAAGAGAGAGATAAACGCAAAAGAAGAAAAAGAGAGAGATAAGAGTAAAATAAAATAAAAAGAGAGATAAGAGTAAAAGAAAATAAAAAGAAAGAGATAAGAGTAAAATAAAATAAAAAGAGAGACATCAGAGTAAAAGAAAAGAAAAAAAAGAGATAAGAGTACAAGAAAATATATAGAGAGAGATTTGAAAGAAAAGAAAAGAAAAAAAAATAGGAACTAGAGGAATGTTCTGTCTGAATTTGCTATTTGTAGGCTCGGCTGCGAGGGAATAGCCTGCGGCGGATGTAATTCGAGTTTCCTTCGCTCTGTCTTGATGTCTGTCTGTCTGTCTGTCTGTCTCTGTCCCCCTTTCCTCTTTCTTTCTTTGTCTGTCTCTCTCTCTGTCCCCTTTTCTCTGTCTTTCTATGTCTGTGTGTCTGTCTGACTCTCTCTCTCTCTCTCTCTCTCTCTCTCTCTCTCTCTCTCTCTCTCTCTCTCTCCCTCTCTCTTCTCTCTCTCTCCTATTACCTCCCTCTTTATATATATATATATTATATATATATTTATATATATATATATATTATATATATGTTATATAGTATGTGTGGTGTGGTGTGTGTGTGTGGTGTGTGTGTATGTGTGTGTGTGTGTGTTGTGTGTGTGTGTGTACGTGTGTGCTGGTGTTGTGTGTGTGTGCGTGCGTGTGTGCGTGTGTGCGTGTGTGTGTGTGTGTGTGTGTGTGTGTGAGTGGCGTGTGTGCGTGGTGTGTGTGTGTGTGT
>NW_020869014.1:201065-203565 GCF_003789085.1 Penaeus vannamei | reverse complement strand
GTTTCGGTGTCGCTACAGAACCCCGGACAAGTTGAAGTCGGTGGTTAATTACACCTGGAGTATATGTCTGAACCTGGGGGATCAATACTGGAAGCAGAGTGTTAAATCTGAACATAGAACTTTAGGTGTTCGATAGAAAATAATACGCAATGGATATAAAACATGGAACAGCGCTGTATTAAAGTCAGTTGATGCACAATTTAGCAAGCTTTAAAGAGTGAACACTTCTGGCGAAAGTTGTTACACAGTGAAAAGCAAACCCCGAATTCTCAAAGGTCAAAACACACAAAGTTTTAAAACAACACAACCGAGTGTTACAACCAATTCAGTGGGTTTAGAAACAACTTAACGAACTATAAACAAAAATATCGTGAGAGGAAGAACCAAAGAAGAAAGAAAGAGAAACGGAAAAGGAAAAGAAGAAAAGGCAAAACACGGGAAATATGCAGTAATCAAGAGAAAAAGAGAAGAAAAAGAAATGAAAAGGAACGGGGATAACCATTTTTTTCTCATTTGTCATATTTGATTACTAAAGTTTTGTAGCCATTTTATTTATTCATATTCATTTATTCATCTATTCTGCCTTTTTTATATATTTTCTACCTTTTGATAACACTTTTTTTTAACTTGTCATATTTCATTACTAAAGTTCTGTAGCCATTTTATTCATTCATGTTAATTTAATCATCTATTCTGCCTTTTTTATATATTTTCTACCTTTTGATAACACTTTTTTTTAACTTGTCATTGATTATTATAGTTCTGTAGTCATTTTATTTATTCATATTCATTTATTCATCTATTCTGCCTTTTTTATATATTTTCTACCTTTTGATAACACTTTTTTTTAACTTGTCATGATTATTTATAGTTCTGTAGTCATTTTATTTATTCATATTCATTTATTCATCTATTCTGCCTTTTTATATTTTTTCTTACCTTTTGATAACACTTTTTTTGTCATATTTGATTACTAAAGTTCTGTAACCATTTTATTTATTCATAATTTATTCATCTATTCTGCCTTTCATTTATTCATATTAATTTATTCATCTATTCTGCCTTTCATTTATTCATATTAATTTATTCATCTATTCTGCCTTTTTATATATTTTCTACCTTTTGATAACACTTTTTTTTTGTCATATTTGATTATTATAGTTCTGTAGCCATTTTTATTTATTCATATTCATTTATTCATCTATTCTGCCTTTTTATATTTTTTCTTACCTTTTGATAACACTTTTTTTTGTCATATTTGATTACTAAAGTTCTGTAACCATTTTATTTATTCATAATTTATTCATCTATTCTGCCTTTTTATATATTTTTTCTACCTTTTGATAACACTTTTTTTCACTTGTCATATTTGATTACTAAATTTCTGTAGCCATTTTATTTATTAATGTTAATTTATTCATTTATTCTGCCTTTATATATTTTTTCTACCTTTTGATAACACATTTTTTTTTTAACTTGTCATATTTGATTACTAAATTTTTGTAGCCATTTTATTTATTCATATTAATTTATTCACCTATTCTTTTAATTCTTCTTTTGATACTTTTTTTTGTCATATTTGATTATTATAGTTCTGTAGTCATTTTATTTATTCATGTTAATTTATTCATCTATTCTGCCTTTATATATATTTTTTACCTTTTGATAACACTTTTTTTTAACTTGTCATATTTGATTACTTAAATTCTGTAGCCATTTTATTTATTCATGTTAATTTATTCATCTATTCTGCCTTTTTATATATTTTCTACCTTTTGATAACACTTTTTCCCTTTGATAACATACTTGTCATATTTGATTATTATTGTTCATCATCATGTTAATTTATTCATCTATTCATTTCATATTAATTATCATATTCTTTCTTTTTATATATTTTCTACCTTTCAATAACACTTTTTATTGTGATGAAGAGCTATTGCAGATTAGGAATAATAGGCTTAGATCTCCTTCCCCGTGTTTCAAATATTTATCACGAACGACCTGTCTGTCATCGAAGGCTTGCCACTGTCAACATGTCAATCTGTCATTCATCATCGTCATGTGAAGACTTATCATGACCGATTAAAAAAAAACAGACACAGTACCAGTAGGAATTGATAACACCGATATCATTGTTGTCATTGAATTATTTACATCCTAATCCCCTTTTACACCCTATTCTCACCCTTATCACCATCCTCATCACCATTCTCATCACCATTCTCATCACCATTCGTCCAGATCACCTCCATCTTCAAGATCAAAGTCGCTGTCATCATTAGCATCATCAACACCATCGCCAGTCGCACCACAGTCTTCTAATATCAATATAATTAACATGATCACTACCTTTGTCATCTTGCTCTCCCCTCTCTCATGTTCTCTCCTCCAGTGTCCCTTAACAATCCTCTCTTCCCCTCTTTATTTCCCCTCCCCCTTCTCTCCTCTTTACTTCCTCTTCCTCGCTCTTTGCTTTCCCCACTCTCTCCCTTTCTTC
>NW_020869014.1:193565-196065 GCF_003789085.1 Penaeus vannamei | reverse complement strand
TTTTTGTTGTTAATACGGTTATTCTTGTTTTGGTTTTTATAGTGATGATCAGAGGAGTAGTAGTAATGATAATGGTAATAATCATCGTCAATATTATCATCATTACCATCATCATCATCATTATCATCTACATCACCTTCATCACCATCATCACACCACCACCACCATCACTATCGCCATCAACATAACCACTACCACTTTCATCATCATTACCATTATCATCTACATCACCACCACCACCACCACCATTACCACCACCATCATCATCATCATCAGCAGCAGCAGCAGCAGCAGCAGCAGCAGCAGCAGCAGCATCACCAACATCTCATCACCACCACCATCACTATCACCACCACCACCATCATCATCCTTAAACACACTTACATCAAAATAAGATTCCTAAATATCTTAAATGGAGAGATGTCCCGGATAGTGGATGTGAACGAAGTGGATGATGGTGTAAACGAGGTGGATGAGGCGAAACGGATAAAGTTGTGGATATGGATGCTTATATGGATGAGCGGGTACAAGGCACACGAGCGGACTGATGCGAGTTGAGAGGAATGCGGTTGAACAAGTGGATGTGTGTGTGGATGAGTAAGTGGATCTGCTTGTGGGAGAGTAAGTGGATGTGCGTGTGGATGAACGTGTGGATGATAGAAATGTGGTTGAACAAGTGGATATGTGTGTGGATGAGCAAGTGGCTGTGCGTGTGGATGAGCTAATGGATGTGTGGATAAGCGAGTGGATGTGCGTGTGGATGAGCGAGTGGATGAACAAGTGGTTGTGCATGTGGATAAATGAGTGGATACGCATGTGGATGAACAAGTGGATATGCGTATGGATGAACAAATGGATGCGCGTGTGGATAAACAAGTGAATGAGCGAGTGGATGTGCGTGTGGATGAGCAAGTGAATGTGCGCGTAGACTAACAAGTAATTGAGCGAGTGGATGTGCGTGTGGATGAACATGTGGGTGTTTGCGTGTGGATGAACATGTGGATGTGCGTGTGGATGAGCAAGTGGATGTGCGTGTGGATGAACATGTGGATGTGCGTGTGGATGAACAAGTGGATGTGCGTGTGGATGAACATGTGGATGTGCGCGTGGATAAACATGTGGGTGTTTGCGTGTGGATGAACATGTGGATGTGCGTGTGGATGAACAAGTGGATGAGCGTGTGGATGAGCAAGTGGATGTGCGTGTGGATGAACATGTGTATGCGCATGTGGATGAACAAATGGATGCGCGTGTGGATGAACATGTGTATTGAACATGTGTATGTGCGCGTGGATGAACATGTGGATGTGCATGTGGGATGAACAAATGGATGCGCGTGTGGATCAACATGTGGATGAGCGTGTGGATGAGCAAGTGGATGAGCGGGCGGATGAGGCGTCAAAGGCCAATGCTTTGGAGTGAAAGGTCGGATGCTCAGCCCAAAGGTCACCATCATATTCGCCATTTTCTCTGTAATATCGGGTCTAATATTTTAATCTCTGGTATCATTATCGTTAAGCTTTTTTATCATCATGTTTAAATATTTTGTCACTATGTTTGGATTTTGTTATCGTCACCTTCGTTATCGTTGTTGTTATTGTTGCTTTTATTATCATTATTCCAATTATTGTCGTGAAATCATCGCATCTGTTCATTATCATTATCGTCATTATCACAATTTTATTATTATCGTAATTGCTATTATTGTCATCTTTAGCATCACCACTTTCCTTATTTTCACAGCTTCACCAACGTCATTATCTTCACCATCGATTCATCTTCAATGTCACCATCACCATCATTATCATCATCATCTCACCATCACCATCATCATCTTTATCTTCACCATCGATTCATCTTCACTATCATCATCACCATCATCATCATTCATCTTCACCATCACCATCATCATCTTTATCTTCACCATCGATTCATCTTCACCATCACCATCATCATCATTCATCTTCACCATCACCATCGCCATTCTTTCATTATCCTTCAATATCCTCCTCATCTTCACACTATCATCATCACCATCATCATCATCATTTCAACTTCACCATCACCATTATCATCTTTATCTTCACCATCGATTCATTCACCATCACCATCATCATCATTCTCTTCACATGACCATCATCATCATATCTTCACATCGATTCATCTTCACCATCACCATCGATTCATCTTCACCATCATCATCATGCATCATCACCATCGCCATTCTTATCATTATCCTCTCAATATCCTCCTCATCTTCATCACTATCATCATCATATCCTCCCCCACTCACCATCATCATCACTATCGTCACCAAATCTTTCGACAACAGCTTTGCAAAGTCTAAACACATGTTATCTTAAAACTGAATTTATCTCCTCATTATCTCCTCGGCAAGATAGCCCTCATTACCCCCTGCATGTGAGATGAGGATTTAATCGGACTGCGATTAGAATTATGACCATTAAATCAAATTAAAGTTTAATCAAAGGCGTTTAAG
>NW_020869014.1:171065-183565 GCF_003789085.1 Penaeus vannamei | reverse complement strand
GACAAAGGTAGAGAAAATCTAATGACACTGTCATAATGAGAGGAAAAACATATATGGAAAACACCGTACAGACAAAGAATGATGTTGGAAGTTGTTAAGAAAATAGTTTGTAACAAATGCCGCATAGAGGTTAAGTCCATGGTGATCTGTTTGGGTCTAGGATAGAGACTTCGCTGGGGAAGTGCATGGATTGGTTTGAGATCAGTTGGCAAGGCCCCCAAGTTATTTGGTATTTTGGTTCATACAGCAATGTTTATGGATTCCAAGAAGTATCCCCAAGGTTGTTGGCTGGAGTGATTTGGACTTGGTCAAAGGGGAAGCGGCCACTTCGTAAACAATTACTAACACTTTTACTTATTATCTGAGCCAGTCATTTGGGATAGAAAACAATGATAGATTCAGGCATACTACACCACAAGCAATTTGAACAAAAAATGAGAATTACAAGGCTGGTTGGCTGTGTGAATTAAAAAAGATGGTTAATCTTTACAGTATGGATGCAGTAAGTTAGGGCAGATTGAATTCTTGTTGAGGGCAAAAAGTTGCAGTCGTCGGTACAAGAAATAATTTGCAGACATGAACGGTAATGCCGCAAATAAAGGAAGAACATCACAGAAAGCGCTGCTCTGAGCCCAAGTCCACTCTGTGCTCCTGAGTTTCAGATCTATCTTGCTGTTCATACCAAGGTGAAGACAATGTTTCCTGGGGACTGTTAGGGGGCAGAGCACCTCATCAACCCTCCCGTTGGGCAGTGCCAGAAGGGCACACCCAGTCATGGCAACTTAGAATGATTAATGAATTCTTTGATGTGGTGTTGGGGACTTGGTCTGAGGCAAGTGCGACCTTATTGTAAAGAATTACCAAAAGGATTTCTACAAGCAAATCAACATCCATTTCATCTCAATTGGCCAAAATACTATACATATTTGCAAGCATCCACAGAGACTGGTAAGATTTCATCCTGTTGGGCTCCATGGCTGTTTGGGCAAAGTACTTCATGTACTAATCTAGTGTTTGGAAGTTCGAGGTTAAGGTTTGCTCATATTCAGAGACACTTGGGACACCTGAAACAGAAAGCTGGACTGGCTTCTCGTGCCCATCAGCCAATCACTATCGAAATATCCCGATGGTAATTGGCTGACGGTTGTGAGAGGCCGGTCCTGCTTTCCATTTCGGGTTTCTAAGTGTCTCTGAATATAAGTGCATGTGTAAGTCAGTATCTGCTCACATATATAGTATTAAAGATTTATGTAGATTAGGAAGGTTTTTGGTTCAAATGGTAATGCTTGTGGATTCCCAGGAGTGCTCCCAAAGTTGTTGACTGGAGTAATAGACTTTGTAAAGAATTACCATTATCAGTATTGAATAACTACTTTAGTATTATTTTGTGATGGAAGTGTCTTAAATAAAAAGTCTTAGATTTTACTATTGTATTGATTGCCATGTGGGTAGGATTGTGCACTACCAGAAACTGAGATATTTATAAGCTATGGAAATTGCTGAATCTAATGCTTCTAGTATTAATGGATGGCTTAAGATAAATTGATCATTGTCATTTATCATTGTCATATTATATGTGGTGGAGCATACCTGTAATTTCCTATACAAAAAATGAATTACGGCAGAACTCCAAAGGTGTGCATTGTAAAAGACTCTGTTGGTTTCTGTTGATGGTAATTTTTCTAGTTATTATTTTTGATGTAGAATATTTATGATATTGCCCTGGTACATTTTATTTTTAGTATTTTTGCCAAGCTTATAATTCTTATGCAGTGTATGCTTAAGTTAACAATTAGTTTCATATTCTTGACAAAAGATATGTGTAATAATTTTATAGTATGAAGATTTTTTACTTATGTTTTACAAAAAAAAAATAAGGATGGTTTATTTTGTTGAAGTTTATTTTTTTAATTTTTTACCTTAAAATTTTAAGGTGCTGATGTCATAATAGACTATAAACAAGATAGTTGTTAGGAATAATGTTTCTTTTTTGATAAGAAGGTATATTTATCAGAAATAATGGTCATTCTGTATAGTACTGATAGTTTATATCTGACTCCCTTTACACCACAATCCCCAGGCTTTGGGGTGACCATGGCCAAGCTTCGCTGGAGTGTGCGAATATCTGCCTCATCAATGCCAGTGCCACAGGAACAGAAACACTGAAGTCTCTGGTCCTGCCAGGTGTGGGAGCAATAACCATTGTAGATGATGCAAAAGTCACCCCAAAGGACATTGGCAACAAGTATGGCAATTCCTTCTCCACTGTTTTATGGACATAGAATTTGAGATTTTTTTTAACGTGTTGAATATTTTCATTGTATAAATGGTTCATGTAGATTACCCCTTTAATTTCTGCCTTTTTTTTTCTGTATAGGCCCTTTTTTTTTTTTTTCTTGACAATCTTGATATGGAAAAAGACTATTCTCTATGGATAGGTGATATAAAAGAGCACTATTTCATTTCTCTCTATCCACTCTCCCTTCCTCAGCTTCTTTGTGGATGGAGAAAGTATAGGACGTCCTCGTGGAGAAGTTGCCTTGCATCTCCTGCTAGAACTCAACCCAGATGTGCGAGGGACCTTTGTAGACCAGGCTGTTGACGAAATCCTCGATAATCAACCTGATTTTTTCAGTCCATTTACTTGTGTCATTGCAACATGTCTACCAGAAAGGTTTGTATATGTGATTTTTATTCTTGATTTAATATGTGCTAATTTATTGCTTTTTATTTGATTTTGCTGTTTTTTAGATATTAATCTGATATTGATGCATTGCTTAAATAAAGTGTAGGTGATATGATGTGTTCACTATGAGCGATGAGTGGGTGTTTGTATTTTAAACAACTTTTAATAGCAAAATAGTGTTTGAATATAAGATTTTGACCATCTTTGAAAGACAAGTTCAGTATGCAGACACTTGTTATGTGAATTTTCTTTATTGTCTAAACCAAAGCTTGACTTACAATACAATTTTGAGATTATCATCATCATCATCATTATTATTATAATTATAATTATTTTTTATTATTTTATTATTTCATAATTTTGCTATTTTGTTATATTATGTTATTTTATTTTTATTCTTTATATTGTTATTTCTATTACTATTTCTATTACTATTTTTGTTACTGTTCCTATTACTATTTCTGTTCCTATTTCTATTACTATTTTTGTTACTATTTCTATCACTATTTCTATTACTATTTCTGTTTCTGTTTCCATTATTATTTGTGTTACTATTTCTATTACTATTTCTATTACTATTTCTGTTACTGTTTCCATTACTATTACTATTTCTATTACTATTTCTGTTTCTGTTTCCATTACTATTTCTGTTTGTTTCCATTACTATTTTTATTACTATTTCTATTTCTATTTCTGTTACTGTTTCCATTACTATTTTTGCTACTATTACTATTTCTATTACTATTTCTGTTATTTCTATTACTATTACTGTCACCATCACCATTACTAGGTCCCTTTTCCTCAAATTATGTATCCTCCAGTGTCAGCTCTAGGTCCACACTTGACTTAGCAACACCCAGTCCTTCAATCTCAGTACATCTAAGTCAGGCAGGTGCCGTAGATGTCACCTGGCTGTTAGGATGTGCACTGAAGTTGTTTAGTGCCTCAATGCACCTCCATTCATCTTCTTGTCAATTCTGAAATTCTTGGATGACTGTATCTCCAGCCTCTTTGGTGACTGTGTGTAGTGGTGTTTGTGTTTTTAGTTTCTTATTTTGATTTTGTTTTTTGTGTTTGCTTTTAAGCACTTATGCACTTTCCAACTTAGCAAATCCCCAGCGTTTGCTAGAGTAGACCAGTCACTGGCCTTAGCCAGTGTTGCTGCCCTATTCATATACTATATTTATTTATTTATTTATTTTTCAACATTAATACTTATACAATATGCTTATACAATATCATATTACTGTTTGTCACTGAAATCAGAAAATGTATCAAAATTCTATTTTTTCTCTTTACATAAATCAGTGATAAGCATGATAACTGTATAAGAGAAAATATATAGTGACTGCAATGGCTAATATATGCAGCTAAACATTGTGTAATACAAATCTCATGTTACAACTGAAAAGTATAAAACAAATGAAGGACAAGGTAAGAAGAAAAGCTATGTAGGATAAGCAGTCCATGAAGGCACCTGGTAAAGTAACCAGCAACAAATATTGCATTCTCAGAATACAGCCCACGCAGCATCATGGGGTTAAAAAGTTATTAACTCGATATTCTCTTTTCCTTACAGTACGCTCTTGTCCCTCTCAAAAGTATTATGGGATGCCAATATTCCACTGTTGGTGGTGAGGAGTTATGGCATGATTGGATACATTAGAGTTCAAGTAAGTACTGTGGAGTCATATTAATGTGACTGCAAAGGGAAATAGCTAAAATGGTAGTCTTTCGTTTGGCTACCATTGGATATTATACTTGGTACGTAAACAAACTTCAAGGATATAGAATTAGGACATTTTAATATTATGTTGAGCATGGGTTTTGAATAGAATTCTGTAAATTCAAAATTAGTGGCATATATTTGTAATATGTGAAAGAAAATGAAAATTACCATCCCTTTTTTATAGTCTTGTGAATCATTCAAAATTTCAAATATTGCCAATTTGAAACAGAATATAATTTTTAAAGATAAATGGACTCAAAAATCTATACAAGCCATTTAAACTTGGGAGAGTAGGAGAAATTCCAAGTGGCAGGGATTTTTGTTTTCTTTTTGATGATTTTCATGGGGTTTAGTAGACCTCAAAAGTTTATTATAGATATCTTTTATTATGTGTTATTAAATTTTTTATAAGGTGTATTTTGCATTTTTTTTAAACACATGAAAACAATAAGTAAATCTAGACAGAATTAGAGGAGTAAAAGAGTAATAGCTGAGAAGGAGAGTGGGAAGAAGCAATAACTCTTTATATTATTTATTTATATTATTTTTTATCATTTAATCAGTTTCCATTTATTTTTCCCCATTAAACTATTTCAGATAGAAGAGCATACAGTTATTGAAAGTCACCCTGACAATGAGATGCCTGACCTACGTCTAGACAGACCTTTCCCCGCCCTTCAGAAGTACATGGACAGCCTTGACCTTGAGACAATGGATTCCAAAGAGCACTCTCATGTTCCATATGTTGTTATACTCTACAAGACGCTTCAGCAGTGGAATCAGCGGTACGGAGCTCCACCAAAAAATTATAGGGAGAAGAAAGATTTCATTCAGCTTGTTAAAGAAGGTATGGTCAGGTACACATCTCCCATCCATTTGTTGAATGTGTGTGCATGTGTCACTTTTGTAATGATGTGATGGTTATTATTTATCTGTTTATTTTCTTTCGTTTTCTATCGATATATATGGATGTAATACTAGAGTAATGTAAAAAAATATGCCAAAGAAAAAGTAATGTGTAATGCATACTCATGCATTTCAAATTTTTGAAACCAAGGTATGAGAGAGAAGGAGAGTGGGGAAGCGGAGGAGAATTTTGAAGAAGCGATGAAGGCAGTAAACACATCATTGATGCCCACACGGATTCCTTCGGGTGTGGAATCTATCCTTAATGAGGCTGCCTCAAATACCCTCACTCCCTCCACACGGCCCTTTTGGATCATGGCAAAAGCACTGCATGAATTTGTCACTTCGGAAGGTCGTGGAGCCTTGCCCGTGAGGGGGACCATTCCAGATATGACAGCCGACTCAGAAAAATATATCAAGATCCAGAATTTGTAAGTAGATTTTGCAGTACAAATCTTTCTTGGAGAATATTTATTTATTTAAAAGTAATTTCTTTGTTATTATGCATTATATACCAATGCCTTCTCATTTGTGAACTTGGCAGATATCGTGAACAGGCAGCACAGGATGCGGATTGGGTCTTAAGAAGAGTGCTTGAGCTGAGTCAGCAACTAGGGCCAAGAAAAGTCATGATAACTGAGAGTGATGTTAAGGCATTCTGTAAAAATGCCCATGCACTGCGAGTTCTCAAAGGAAAATCTATTGCTGAAGAGTACAAAGGCAGTATCAATCTTGGGGATATTGGTAAGTAATTTTATATGCATTTTTAGAAATATAACTGGTCAAATAAAAGAGGCTTATAGTGTCATTTATAAATTCATTACCTAAACAATTGTTTATGTTACTGCCAATAGCAAAATAGAAATGGGTAATTGTGTGTTTCCTGCACTTCAAGTTTTTCCCTCAAACAGCTGAAACAGTGCAAACCCTGAAATGAAACTAGGGACTCACGTCTTTATTTGGTCAAAAGCATAGATATACAAGATTTCATCTTTGCATTATCCACTCAACCAAGAAAGGTTTTAGGTACTAAAAAAATTTGAAATTTTTCAGGCGCTCATTTAGAAAACCCAGAGAGTGAACTTGTTTGGTATGTGATGCTTCGTGCAGTAGACCAGTTCCACTCTGAATTCCGCGCTTATCCAGGGTACTTCCAAGATCAAGTTGAAACAGATATTGTGCGTCTGAAGGTCAGTTCAGCTTTTGATGCATTCATTTTATAGAGTATTTTGATAAAAATATACATAAGGAAGAAAGACTAGGGTTAGTGAGCGTTTACAGTACTATGCTTAATGAACATTTTGTATTTAGAAAGATTTTTAAAGTTCTTAATGCAGTATAAACTTGTGACATAGCTTCTATTAATGTTTTGTTTTTGTATTTTTAGGTTTGCGTAAACAGGCTATTGGCAGACTGGGGCTGTGGGCCAATCATCAAAGATGACTTCATTCACGAAATGTGTAGATATGGTGCAGCAGAAGTGCATTCCATTGCTGCTTATATTGGAGGCTGTGCTGCCCATGAGGCTATTAAAATCATCACTGCACAATATGTGCCAATACATAATACTCACATTTATAATGCTATAACCGCGACCTCAGCAACATTTACACTGTGATAAGACCTTTTATTTATATTATTTTCCAGTATTTATTATTCAGTTACCATAAATCTTTAAATTTGAATTAAAAGGAATCCTTAATATATGTGCACACCAGTGAAAGTTTTATAGATTATTTTTAGTCAGTTATAAAATTTCAGTAAGAAGACAGAAGGTGACAATTAGCATTTCTTTAATAAGAATATCAGCAGGTGGTAAGTGAGATTAGGTGTTCTTATTCATCTTTAACTCCATTTTCAGTATTTTTAAGTTTAGGTAATTAATTTTTTCCTCTTATTTACAAAACATGCTTCTGATTTCCACATGTTAATTGTTCATTAATGCAGTGTGTTTTGTTTTTCAAGCTAGGTAGTCATAAATTTGTTAATTATATTTTTCTTTTTTTTCTTACCTTGAAACCTATGCCTGTCTTTCTGTTTAGTTCATTTAAGAATAAATAATAGAGTAAAATAAAGATGTTATTCAGGAAATAGTTAATGAGCTGCTGGGACCCGCAACAGTCTTTAAACATGTCTGCAGAGGCCCATTCATAGCTTTTAAATGTTAAACTATTTTGTTAAAGCATTTTATATGCAAATTTGCATTTACAATGTCTTCAGCTGATTACATACTAAATGTTGCATAATTTCATTCTGCACAGTAAATCACTTTGCTGAAAAAAATGGAATGAGACTCATATTCTTACACTCATGTGCATTTCCCTTTGTGTGACTGTATGCATGTAGGGAGGGATATATGAGGATAGACATGTTTTTATGCATAGAAAGGGGGTTTCTGTTGACATGTATGCCTTGGGTATTTTTTAAAATGTTTTCATGCATATTGTTTTGGAAGTAAGAGAGGGAAAGGACAAATCACCTCAGCTGGGACACATAGAATGAAGTGTCATCATTTTGGGATACTGACATTTGCACCATAAATTAGTGGGTGAATTTGTACAAGTTAACCAGATTGTAACAGGAAGCTATTTCTCTGAAAGGTTATGATTTTATATATACCATTATATTAATAAAGTGTACATAGAGGTATTGAAATCTCCTAGCCTAAGGATTTGTAGTTGTGTTATTTTGTGTCATTGACAGCAGAACCTACAGTGTATATACTAAAAACCTAAGCAGAAGGTCAGAAAAGTCTTTAAATATTTGTAAATGTGTTACCAAACACAAAATCACCTTTAATAAATTGAATCACAGATGTGTTTTTTTTCATTTTTGATATTTTTTTTTTGACTCAATGTTGTCTTGGGGGGGTCTTCAGAAAAGGAGACCGAGGCCCAGCGCAGGGATCACCCCTACCTTGGACCTCAGCCATCACCTCAACTAAATTTGCATGGTCTCTTCTCCCCCTTTCCTTTTCCTTCTCTTCATCTTCTGTCCACTTTCTAAGGTGTGAAAGGATGAAAGGCTGGCTTTTTGTCAGTCCTAAACGGCTTCCGAGAGCTGAGAGCGATAGGCATGGTATTCCCTTACCACCTTTGGGGACCCTTAGGGGTAGACTTTCTTTTCCCCACTTATTTCAAGCTCACCATGGTCAGCCATGAAGATTTTTTTTATCCTTCTGGGCATTAAGGCTTGTCCCTTCATCAACAAGCCTAACTAAATTTGATTTCTCTTGTTTCCTGACCCCTGCCTCCTTTGACCATGGCTACGACCACTGGTACTAATATCCCCCTTCTCAATGTCTGCTGTCGAATCTATCCATTCTGAATCATTCACCCAGGTCATTTACTCAACCTTCAGAATACACCCCTTCCTCTCCCACCATTCTCCACTTCATCTACTGCACACTTTATTGTCTCATCTCCCCCCATATTACTACACTTCATTCTTGTCGTCCGTCCCACGTACTACCTTACTCCACACCACCCCATCTTCCTCCCGCCCTCGTCCTTCTACTGCTTCAACCTCTGCAAACCTTTCGAGTACTCTTTTTCCTCTATCCAGGAGAGATCGAGTCTTTGTCATGCCCCGCATAGCCCGTTACTTCGGCAATACCCTTCTCTTCCAACAACGTATCCAAAAAACAAGTAGGCATAATTTCCTTTCACAGTCGTTCCAATCGCCCACGCCTTGTCCCAGTGTCATTTTAGTCCTAAGCTCGTGCACGATCTACCTCGACTGACCTCACTGATAAACCTCACTCCTTTCTTAATACTTGTACTGAAACTTTCCGTCTCCCCGACTTAATGTCCTATCTACGACAAGGACTGGTCAGACTATGAAAGCGACCTGCTCGCCTGCCTCGGCACTTGAGAATCAATGTCAAAAACACACTCACTTTCAAAAGGGAGATCCAATACCTGCTTGACCGAACCAAGGAAAGGCTGTCAGTCATGAAAGTAATGACCGGGAGACACATAGGAGCGGAACACTAAATACTAAGATCATTCTATGTGCATGCTGTCCGTCCTATTGTTGGCTACGCTTCTGTCGCCCTCATTGCTTCCAGCACAACAAAAAGAAAAACTGGGAACAGTACAAAATGAAGCATCCAAGATCATTCTGGGTGCTCCCAGATGGACAAAGGTCAAACCTCCTCATGGTGACCGATTTACCGTCCCTGGAACTGAATTACTTGCAGCAAAGTTCCTTTCCAAGGTCTTGCAGGCACCCCGAAACTCATTCGTAAGACAGAGAGTACTCAGACGCCTACAGCAAGACTATCAGCTGTTTGCAGACAACGCTTGGCTCTCACACACAGCCAGAGTGTTGATACGCTTTCAGCTCAAAGAACCACTGCTTGCCAAGGGCATGGACTCCTTTCACCCTGACTATAAAGAACCCCCGCCGTGGGAAAACAATGTGAACGAATTCTCAGTCCTAAGCCTGTCTAAGAGAAAAGACCAGTAATCTATGCCTGGCCTAAAGGCACAAGTACAGAGGGTCATTGCTCAAATAACTCTCCGCGTAGCTTAACCTACTCCACGGACGGATCCGTGGGTCCCCTAAACCACACAGCAGGCGCCGGCTTCGCAGCAAGGGATACCATAACATCCATTTGGGTCACTGACTGCCTCATCGTTCCAAGCTGAAACGGTCGCGATCATGGAAACCCTGACACACGCGTCTCTAAGGGATGGATACGTGGTCATATAAACAGACTCAAGAGCAACTATTGACAGTCTACAGCATAGCATACCACAAGCATCTACCTTCTGACATCTGTATTTACCAAAGCCCAAAGAATCTTTGGTCAGGGTAGAAGAATAATCATAAACTGGGTCCCAAGCCACGTAGGCATCCAAGGGAATGAGCTTGCTGACAGACATGCCCCCAGCCTCCATGATCGTTAATTCAAGCCAAAGGAGACTGAGCCAAACCTCCAAAGCTGCAGCGTGTGCAGTTCTCCGGCACGCACTGAGAAAATATTAAATTCGCTCGCTGCCAAATGGTACTCAGATGCCACAGGCTATGAACCACTGGCTCTTACTCCAAATTTAAAAAGATTAAGACTAGGTTACCCATGCGCTTGGCAAATTATTGACAACGAGGTTGTCAGGGAGTGTAAGTATTGCGGCGAGCCTAACGCCACCCTGTTACATCATTTGCAGAATTGTGAACATATGCAATTTCTAAGACGGGGACCACCCACTACAGCCGCCAGGCTGGTAAAAAGGGTATGCCACATACTTACTCCGTGGCAACAGGGTCGCTTGCTTGCAATCCAGCCACCACGGTAAGCATACAGTACAAAGAAAACACGAGTTAACTAGAAATAGTTGACAAAAACCGGGCCACCCTAGAGAAAAGGCCCGGGCGAAGCTAGTCGTCGCAAATCTAACTGAATGAACCGAACTGAACTTCCTCGCTGATTATGATGCACTCGTAGTACAGTGCTGCACTACTAGAGGCCAGCGTAGGCCCTACACCAATATTGCTAAAATTAGCTTCAGTAGACATGGGAACTGTACGACCAAATCGACCCCTTCTCCGTCAATGTTAGAAATGTTGGCGTTTTGCCGCCACAGCCAAAAGTTGATCCACAGCCCGCTGTCATCTTATGTGCCCAGTCTGGTCATGGCCATTCAAATTGTTCTGCTCAATCACGCAGGTGTGCTAATTGTGTTATTATAATGTATTTTATAGTAGCTGCTCGTCTTCAAGCTCGAATCTGAGGTAGCAGTTCGCAGATTTAAAATAGGCCTCACTCGATATGAGGCCAGGCAGGAAGCACAGCGACGGGGTTTTTTTTCCTACCCATTCCAAACCTATTCGTCCTGCTCCACACACATCTCAAGATGTCTCGGCGCCTCGCCCAATACATCTTCCCTCTACCTTGACCCATCTTAGCTCTACTCCCTCCCTCCCCTTGTCGAATTCTTTTTCCAATCTAAATCCAAATACTCCAATCTCTACCACTTCCTCGATGCCTACCCATTCTCCTTCACAATTTACATTTTCTCCTCACAAGAAAACCTTTGTTTCTTAGCCCCCCCCCCCCCCTGAAACTCTTAAAGACATCCAAAACTTCCTAAACATGACCCGAGGGAACGCTCCGCTCCCTCATCCACCCTCGAATATCTCTATTCCTATTTCTTCTACTTTCAAAGTTTTTGCCGATATCCATCCTCCTCCTCCTCAAGTTCCCCCTACTCCTCTTCCTCCCACTCTCCCGAAACACCCCATCCCCTCCTCCTCCATGTTCACCGCCATTCCCTCTTTCCCACCCTTACCACTCCCACCTGGATGGTCACATGACTCCCTTGTGGCGCAACAGTGGACCTCTCTGGATCCATCCCCTCCTGGCATTCTTCCTGATACTTCCTGATATTTCCCTCTCTGGATCCATTCCCTCCTGACATTCTTCCTGATACTTCCCTCTCTGGATCCATTCCCTCCTGACATTCTTCCTGATACTTCCTGATATTTCCCTCTCTGGATCCATTCCTCCTGACATTCTTCTGATACTCTTCCCTCTCCTGGATCCATTCCTCTCTGACATTCTTCCTGATACTTCCCTCTCTGGATCCATTCTTCCTGATACTTCCCTCTCTGGATCCATTCCCTCCTGACATTCTTCCTGATACTTCCTGATATTTCCCTCTCTGGATCCATTCCCTCCTGACATTCTTCCTGATACTTCTGATACTTCCTCTCTGGATCCATTCCCTCCTGACATTCTTCCCTGATATTTCCCCTCTCTGATCCATTCCCTCCTGACATCTTCCCTCTGATACTTCCCTCTCTGGATCCATTCCCTCCTGACACATTCTTCCTGATATTTCCCTCTCTGGATTCCATTCCTCCTGACATTTCTTCCTGATATTTCCCTCTCTGGATCCATTCCTCCTGGATCTCTGGATCATTCCCTCCTGACATTCTCTCCTTCCTGTCTGGATCCATTCCTCCTGACATTCTCCTGATACTTTCCTCTCCGATCCATTCCTCCTGACATCTTCCTGATACTTCTCCTCCTTCTGGATCCATTTCCTCCTGACATTCTTCCTGATACTTCTGATATTTTCCCTCTCTGGATCCCTCCCTCCTGACATTCCTTCCTGATACTTCCCTCTCTGGATCCATTCCCTCCTGACATTCTTCCTGATACTTCCCTCTCTG
>NW_020869014.1:161065-163565 GCF_003789085.1 Penaeus vannamei | reverse complement strand
TTTTTTATATAAATTCATTACTGACTCTTCTAAAGAATATATTTATTGAATCCAGCTGCCAGGCACCCACAGACGCTGCTTTTGACGAGGGAAGTTCCACGTCAAGGAGTGCAGTTGAATATAGGGCGACAGTCGTTATTATGGTCAGGCTTGTAGCATGGCCGACAGCCTGGACTACATACTGGAATGGTAAAAGCGGCATTTTAGTATCGAAACTGCTGCTGTTGTAGAAAAGTAAAAGTGTCTCTGCAAAAGTAAAAGTGTCAATGCAAAGTAGATGTGTTATTATTATAGAAAAGTAAAAAGTATCACTGTTATATAATTGTTCAAATGTCACTATTACCATAAGGTAAAAAAAGTATACTCCTAGTGGCATCAGGGTTGGAATTCTACGGAAATTCGTCTGCTAAACGGAAATAAAAGACGACTGACATGGTGACGTCACTTTGGAAATATATTTTTTATGACTACAAATAGTTTTATGGAAATAAAATGTATTTAAAACAATGTTGAAATATCTTCCCTTGCCTAAGGAAACGAAACATAAAAATTGCTGAAGCAATTTTGTGTGAACTGATTTAATGTGGCAGACCGAGCGTCATCACGGCGGAAATTTCATCCGATGTCACTTCAACTGGGTCTTCCAGCTGGGAATCACCAAAATATTCAACTTTTTATGCTAGTGTATGGTTCAATTTTATTGTTTACATCCGTTTCCTTTCTCATCGATTGTTCAGAAACGGCAGAAATGCTGCTACGGAATGCTGACAGCCCTGAGTGGCGTAGCCAAATTCATTATAAGAGGGAGTGTTGTATCTTCCAAGTGGGTGCATACACACGTGTATGGAATCTCGTGTTTTTCGTAGCTGGCCTTTGAAATACTGCAAATATCATTTTGAGGTGAGTGGGAGAGTAATGACAACTCAACCCTCTCATCCCTGATTCCTAAACTGGAGTTTGTTATGGCCATGATTGCCGTGGTAGTGGTGAGCAAAGTAACCACCATTACCGCAAACTATTCGAATACGATGATGGAGGCTAGACTTCGGTTTAAGATATCATTAACTTATTTTTTTTTATTAACATCTGCACTTCAGTAAAATTTTGCAAATCTACTAATTGTATTAGAGTTTTCATAAATTCTCACATTATGATATGCATTCGTATCATTTGCAGTAATGGTGATGATTGTGTTGTACGGCTGGTGAGGGATTTGTGACGGTTGTGGTGGTGTGAATGGTGATGGCCATTGTAGTGGTGGGGACCGTGATGGTGGATGGATAGGGCGTGATGGTGTGGGTGGTGGTGACTATGGCAGCATTGGTGGTGAGGGCTGTAGTGTTCGGGGTGGTGATAACTGTAATAGTTTGAATGAGATGGCTGTGGTAGCGGTGGTGACCGTGATGGTGGATGGCTAGGGTGTGGTCATGTGGGTAGTGAGGGTATGTGGTGGGGCGAAGAGAGAGGGCTGTGGTGGTATCTGAGGTGTTGGGTTAACGGTGGTGGTGTGACACAGAAATAGCATCAGAAGTTATAAGAGGCACAGTACACGGTTAATAATACAAAGGTCGAAAGATGTAAATCCAATTGACTTTCGCGAATACTGCAATGGTACGTGTTAATAACATGAAATATATGTTCAAATGACACATATGACACGAATGACTTATATGTTCGAAAAAAAACAATGGTATATTTACGCCACGTAAATTTATACATTGGCAATTTATGCGGACACTAAAATACAGGCTACATGTTCATAACAATTACAATTACAAATCTGACACACGTAAACTATTGTGGACCAGACATATAACCTGAATTATCCTGAAGGTCAGAACATACGCAGCATTACCTTCGCTTGATAAGATAAAACAAAGCAAGGTGTGGGTTTTATTTTATTTCTCACTCTCCCCCCTTTCCCTTCTGGATGTAAATGCATTTGGTATATGCTTATATAGGCAGAGTTGGCATTTATATTGATGCATTTATGTGTATACACACACACACACACATATGTATATATATATGTGTGTGTGTGTGTGCATGTATGTATATATATATACATGCGTGTATTTATATGTATACACACATATTTATTAGATTATCAAAACCAACGAACGAAGAGAGAAAATACTCACAGATACACTTCACACTGAGCTCCTTCGCCCCCCCCTCCTCCTTCAGCGGCGCGGCGTCCCCCACCCACGCGGCCGCCGCACTGAGCACCACCAACGCCAAGAGGAAGCGGGTCGGCCGTGGCATTCTTGGGGGAGGATATTAAATCGGTCTTTTTGATCAGTGAAGATGTGTACACACACACACACACACACACACACACACACACACACACACACACACACACACACACACACACACATATATATATATATATATATATATATATATATATATATAATATGTGTGTGTGTGTGTGTGGTGTGTGTGTGTGTGGTGTGTGTGTGTATGTATATATATATATATATATATATTATATATA
>NW_020869014.1:131065-148565 GCF_003789085.1 Penaeus vannamei | reverse complement strand
ATGAAATTAATGGTAATAACGATGATGATGATAACAACAATGATAAAGGAAATCTAATAATGTTGATAATAGCAATAATCATGACAAAAATAACAATGATAATAGTAATGAAAGTAATAATGATAATAATGATTATGATAATGATAATGATAACAACATTAAAAACAACAACAACAACAACAACAGCAACAATAGTGATAATAATAATAATAATAATAATAATAATAATAATAATGATAATAATAATAATAGTAACAATATTAATAGTGATAATGATAATAATAATGATAATAATAGTAATAATAACAACAACAATAATAATAATAATGATATGATGATAATAATAATAATAATAATAATAATGATGATAATAATAATAATAATAATAATGATAATAATAATAATAACGATAAAAATAATAATGATAATAAAAATGGTGATCGTAATGATAGAAACAATAACAATGATGATAATGATAATGATAACAATGATACTAAATAGATAATGATAAAAATGTAAGTAATTGTAATGACAGTCGTAATGATAATAATAATAATAATTTTGATTATGATCATCATAGTAATGACAGTAATAATGATAATAATGATGTTAATGATGGATCATCATAGTAATGATATAAATGATCATTATCAACAACACTGATTATAATCATCAATAATGTTAATAATGTTAATAGTAATAATGATGATAATAGTGACAATGATAATGATGATAATGATGATAATAATGATCATGATAATGATGTTAATGATAAAATAAGAGTAATAATCATAATGATAATAAGACTAATACTGCTACTACTATTAATAATAACAACAACAATAATAATAATAATGATAATAAGACTAATACTGCTACTACTATTAATAATAACAACAACAATAATAATAATAATGATAATAATAATAATAATAATAATAATAATAATAATAATAATAATAATAATAATAATGATAGTAATAATAATGATAATAATAAATGATAATGATAATAATAATCATAACAATAAAATAATAATAATGATAATAGTAATAATAATAGCAATAATGATAACAATGATGATAATAATAATAATGATGATAATAATGGTGATAATAATGATGATGATAATAAAGATAAGGATAATGATGATAATGATGATAATGATAATAGTAATGATAATAATAATGATAATAAATAATAATGATAATAATAATGATAATGATAATTATGATTACAATAGTAATAAAAACAATAATAATAATGATAATAGTGATGATAATAATGATTATGATAACAATAATGATAATGGTAAAAACATTAATGATGACAACAATAAAAAATTATACAAATACTAATGATTATAACAATGATTATCATAAGGATAATAGCAATAATAATCTCATAATGATAATGATAATAATGTAACAAGAGTATTTCTAAAAGGATATTGATTGAATGTCGAAAATTTTTAAACTAGACATCCGGCGCGATATGTGATTTGATAATAAAAAAAAAGTAAAAAGTATGTCTGCTTCCATCGTCATTGGGATTTAGCGATTAACCTACGACGAAATTGCGGAAATGAGTTTATCTTCATGTTCTTTTTATTGGCATAGTGATAAGATATTCATAAGCGGCGAAAAAAATATTCATCCTTTTATCCATATTTAAATACAACTAAAATAATATTGAAAAAAATATTCAGTGAGTTCCTGCGGTGATATATAATGATTTAATTTATCAATAATGGGAAAAGATCATCTATGGATAATTTACCCTCAGCCTCCCTCTTTACATAGCGCGAAGGGACCCAGCGCTGTGTTGTTACCAAAGCCTCTCAGTCACCCAGCAGACGACGGATTCAGGTCACAAGGGAAGTTACTCTTTAAATTATCCAAAATGCAAGCTTCAAATAGCAGTTCCGACCCTAAGAGGAGTGATAAGATTGTGAGGTGATGTATGAGGTGTTTTCAGTTTTGTTAGCTTTTGAAAAGAAAATGATTTAGGGTAATAGGATGTTATGGCATAGGTCTTAAGTGGAGATCAAAGTTCCTAGCTTGTTATCCATATTGTAAATTAACGTGAGGGATGTCGGTGACTTCAGATAATCTAGTCTTTGGGTTACTATTTTCAAGATATCAGAAAAGAAAGGAAAAACATCCTTTTCAGGTTACACACAGCCAGGTTCTAGCTTGGCCAGACTGTAAAATTTGGTTCCCCGTGCAAAAATTATTTGGTCAAATTCTGTCCACGCAAATGTAGCTATCCGTGTATGCTTAGTTCTTTTTTAAGTCATCTTCTGTACATAAAATTCTTCTGACCTTTCTGTGCAGTTGTTTCGTCGTTCGTCCACAGATCCGTTCGGGCAAATGTAGACAAAATGATGTTTTTCGCGCATAAAAAAAATAATATTCCCCACGCAAGAAAAATACTCTATAGCATGGCATGTTCATTTTAAGTTCAGACTGGAATTTTAGTTCAGATTGCAAAAAAATGCAACCACAGCTTCTGGATATGTAGCTGTATTCAGAGGTATTTTTTTAGACATTCACTAGAAACTGTCCTCAACTCCATGTTACAAAATTTTTTATCAAATGTAAATTGCCATGACTGGTCTGCTCGTTGGGCACTGCCTGAAGGAGATTTGATTTGGTGGTCTCTGCCTTCAAATACCCCAAGTAAGTATTGTCTTCACCTTGTTAGGTAGGGCATGATGGAGCTGAAACTTGGGAGACCACACACAGGCCCCCGACACAAGCTTTGATTTGACAACTGTAGAGAAAGTACATTTTTCGTAAAGACGAGCCAAATTTCCCACAAAATTACCCTTTTAAAATTATTTGAAGGTAATTTAAAAAGTAAAAGAAATTGCAAAAATGAAAATCCCAGGCCAAGAATCGCATTTTATATAATAATGAAAGTACAAAAATGAAAAATCCGAGCCAAGATTCGGCCTCGGCAGATTCAACATGGCGTTGCACGAATGAACGAGCAGATGAACCTCAGCCTAAACAAATAAACTACTATAAGGATAGCCATATGGACCAAAAACTTTCCAAACCAGGGGGCTGTGCCCTCGGACCCCCCCTACAATCGTTGTGCTTCTTTAGCCAACCGCTGTGCTTCCCTAGCCAATCTCCGTGCTTCTCTAGCCAACTGCCATGCTTCTCTAGCCAACTGCTGTGCTTCCCTAGCCAATCGCCATTCTTCCCAAGGCGATTGTTGTGCTTCCCTAGGAACCAAAATCTTCCTAATCAGGGACTATGCCCCCTGAAACCCCCCCAAGATTGCTGTGCTTCTCTAGCCAATCGATGTGCTTTCCTAGCCAATTGCCATGCTTCCCTAGCGGATTGCCGTGCACCTTTATTTTAATATCATGACGTAATTATATCTTTCTGCGCTTTAAATTTGACGTCCCTGATTAGTTTGCATGTTGTTCTTCCATTTAAATAGCATTTCATGTTCGTTTACTAAAATTCGATATCCTCCAGAATAACCAAAGTTAGTTAGGGTTTTGGCATCAATACCTAGTCAGCTGAAACAGTGGTGTTCAATATCTTTGTGGTGACTTTGTTTCCATTATTTAGTGTTGCTTGTATAAAAGTTTTATATTGATGAATAGTAGAATCTGATTCTAGAAATTAAAGTTTTCCCTTTAGTATTCAATTTTGTGACATTTTACATGAGAGCTGATAGCATTTTCATTTTTATAGCAATTGAAAATGTTCAGAGTTTGCCTACAAGAGAAATACGATCAGAATCGAATAACAGACCTCTATTTTTACAGTTACAAACCCCCTGCTCAGGGAACTCCAGGTGCACCAGGTGAAGACCCCACCACAGACTACATGAATGTCTTGGGCATGATCTTCAGCATGTGTGGCCTCATGATGCGAGTAAGACATTCCTCAGCATTTTTTGGATTCAAAGACTGTATTATTAATATTTGAAATATATAGACTTCAAGTCATTTTTGAGACTGATAATAATCTATTGAATTATATTTTGGTGAAGTTGATTACTTATTATTTTTATTTTTTTTCTCGAAAAATCTATGTAGATGTCCTTTTTAAGACTAAGATTTATATTTCTCTTTTCCAATTTTCAGTTGAAGTGGTGCGCATGGGTGGCACTTTACTGCTCTTGCATCAGCTTTGCGAATTCTCGAGTAAACGATGATACGAAGCAGATGCTCAGCAGTTTCATGTACGTTGTATAAAGCTTTGTTATAAATGTGGATAGACCAATAGAAGCAGTGTTTGTTTAAATATAATAGTTTAAAATCAAATTTGTATAGTAACAAATAAGTAATTATAAAGATGTTTCTACATTTAGACTTATAAAAGATTGTAATTGAATATTTCATTCTTTTTTGGTAGCACTTGATGTTAAGAATTTTAGGATTCAATCTGTATGTTATTTTAATTGATTTTACTTTTCTATTTTTTACTTTTAGGTTGTCAATCTCTGCAGTTGTGATGTCGTACCTGCAAAATCCACAACCGATGACACCCCCCTGGTCTAATATATAAGTGTTATTCTATTAGATTTTCCAAAGTGCTTTTGTATAAAACTTGTTAAAAGTGAAAAAATGGCTTTTTTTAATGACTTCCACATGGAGCATTAAAGGTTATATAAAGAGAAGAACAATCTCATTTTGGTGTATATTTCGTCTCATGAAAATTGTTGAGAAATTGTTATCCCAAAAGTGATTTCCATTCCAAAGATATTTTGGTAGCCATTCTATTTTTATCTTTGTTGAATAATATTAGAATTGTTTACAATGATAGGAATGACTCACTACTGAATCCTGTAATTTTTTTTGTTAATGTACTTCTGCAGTGGTACTTTTAATAAGTGGAAAAGCTGTATTAGAACTTGTTTTTTGTTTTTACATTTATGTGTATTTTACAGGTAGAATACTGTTTTCTGTGACAAAGAGGAAATATCTGGTCTCTGTTGAATGAATGCAATACAGATTTTTAAGGCATTTTTGCCTTTAGTATTTGAATAAACAATTTACATTACTTTCTTGTTTGAGTCTCAGAAGATGATTAGTACCCTTACATGCATTGACTCATCATTTTGAGAACATACACTGCATACATTTTTCCTGAATTTCATGAAAATCCAATTCAAGAAATGTGTAGCACAGACTAGCAAAAAGTCAAAGATATAAAAAACCTGTTTATGTGGTGATGATGCTTGAACATATTTTTAAGATAATCACCCAATGATACTTAAGTTCTTAGACAGTAAAGATATTTTATTAAAGCTTGATATGTTGGAAATATATTTCCCATGATAACTGTGCAACAAACATTATAATAAAAAATTCTGAATTGCGTGAACTTGATGCAGACTGTGTGTATGATGAAAAATAAAAATAAATAAAGGTTTGGATACTATATCAATTATAATAAATATTAAGAGGAAGTAGACAACCTTTGAAATAAAGTGTACAGAATTGATACTGTTTGATAATGCAAAATTATTGTTTTCTTTATTTTGGTGAATGTTTATAGTATAAGAAATATGATTTTAGAGAGGGATGGTGTTACTGTAGTCTAGGGATCATGATTTATACACCATGTATCACACGTTCATCTAGTAAATATGTGACATAAATTGTACATTGTGTAGGACTACAACATGCATGATATTGGTGACTAGTCATCAATGTCATATGGGTGATAAAACACTACTGTCTTTGTGCATTGGGATAGGAAGTTTACTGTCTATACTATTTTTTTCTTTGGTACCAACTAACATTTTTATAGGAAGCAGTAATAACAAGAAAACACTACTTTCAGTATATAAGTAGGCTGAATAGCTGATTATAGATCAAAGAAGCAACAACAACCTATGTAATAATATATACACTATTGGGTTATATTTGAAATTATGATATCAATATTTTCTTACACTGCAGATTACCAAATTAAGAAATCTAAAAGCAGTGGATACTGTTTCAGGGTAATTTTTATACTGTAGTAGTACCTGAGATGCATATTAAGACATAGAATAATAACTAATTACACAGATTTTTACAAGTACAGTACACAAATAAGTGTCCATCCTTCATGTGAGAGACTATTGTGTTTATTAGTATTTGAGATTTGTCGCTGACTAAATGAAAACTGAGGGCAAAAGTTCTTATTTATTATTTGCATTACAACAGTTATTTTGTAAACCAGTGATTTGTAGCAATACCATATTAGTTATTATATCATTATCTTGGCTAGATTTGATAAAACAAATACTTTTACCCCAGCTTTGAAGCTTAAGGTTATCATTAAGATTGAAAAATAGATCGAGGACAATAAATCTTATCACATCATTTCATCACCAGGCCAGATTACATTACTTTCAGATGACATAAAATCTTCAGATATGATGTGGTAAACCATACCAAATAAAAAGCAAAATCGGACAGCAATAACTAACTACACGAATTGAAGAAAAACTAACTAACTATATAACTGAAGAAGAATGGCTTACTGTGGATGATGGGTTATTCCCAACACCGACCTGAAATTGACAATGTATATATATATGTAATGTGTGTGCACAAAAGTCAGGTGAAAAGTAATAGTGTGTGTAACTACACCGAACTGAGAAAAAACTACACTAACTAATATAAGAACGATATATATATGCACGCTATTGTGTGCAAGTGTGTTGTTTGTTTGTGTTTTGCCTGAGATTGTGTTATGTAATAAAAGTGTGTACACCTGTGCTGTGTGTGTGTGTGCATGGGACTGTGCCCTGTGTGTGTTTAAATGTGTGTGTTGGTGGATGTCAGTGTGTTGTGTGTATGCAAGGATAGGAAGTTCCACACCACGCCAGGTCAGGATTAATTGCCTCATGCAGAGATGGATAACCATTATCCTTACAAAGGCTTGATTTAGGTCAAGCATGGTTTATATAGTTGCTATCCAACTCTAAGTCTTATGTATCAACTGATACCACAAATCCAATGGAATAAAGAAATAGACTGTATAGACTAGACAAATAGCATTTTGATTATTACAGAGAGGGAAAATAGCCACATTTTATAATAACAAGAAATATTAACAAGTATTTCCAGAACAAAAAAAGTCAAAACAGTAACATGGGAATTAAAGTAAAGTCAAAGATGTACAGAAAAAAAACATATCCTATAGGATAGGATTCTGTATCACATACAGGAAAAGGATTAAATCAAGGAATAGATATACAAAGGCATTGTAGGTCAAACTGTAGCACACCAAGTTTAATGGGTGATAGTATATAGGTATATATACAGGTATATTTATACTAACAGTATATATATATATATATGATATATATATATATATATATATATATATATATGTAATAATATATATATATATATATATAATATATATACTATATACATATATATATATATGTATATATATATATACTACATAATAATATATATATATATATACAATATATATATATATTATATATATATATATATAATATATATATACTATATATATATATATATATATAATATATATATTATACTATATATATTATATATATGCACACATATACTGTTGTGTGTGTGTTGTGTGTGTGTGTGTGACGTATGTGTGTTGTGTGTGTGTGTGTGTGTGTGTGTGTGTGTGTGTGTGTGCTGTGTGTGTGTTGTGTGTGTGTGTGTGTGTGTGTGTGTGTGTGTGTGTGTGTGTGTGTGCGTGTGTGTGTGTGTGTGTGTGTGTGTGTGTGTGTGTGTGTGTGTGTGTGTGTGTGTGTGTGTGTGTGTGTGTGTGTGTGTGTGTGTGTGTGTGTGTGTGTGTGTGGTGTGTGTGTGTGTGTGTGTGTGTGTGTGTGTGTGTGTGTGTGTGTGTGTGTGTGTGTGTTGTGTGTGTGTGTGTGTGTGTGTGTGTGTGTGTGTGTGTGTGTGTGTGTGTGTGTGTGTGTGTGTGTGTGTGTGTGTGTGTGTGTTGTGTGTGTGTGTGTGTGTTGTGTGTGTGATCAACATATACGTACATACGGTACATTATCAACAAATAGTCATCAGAATAGAGTTGACTAATTAAATCAACCAAATATAGACGCACTCTCAATAGATTGATCATAAAAAATCCCTGGCTCCGAAAAGAACCATCCTCCCGGCACATTTCCAATCCAAACATAAACATGGCGTTTACCTTCGCTGCCTTTTCCTACATCCTCGCCTTGATAATCGATGCATTTCTCATTTTCTTCGCAATTTTCCATGTAAGTATGAAGGCCTGTTTGCCATGAGGTTACTGGAATGTTTATAAGTAATAGGGATATGAGGCTACATGAGAATTAAAGGCTTTTTGATGGCAGTCGTGGACATGTCATGCTATTCCTGATGACAATATACCGGTATTAGTCATTCCCAAGGCGTTGATGCAAATTAGGATGGTGTATTATATACTATGTAGAAGGATATGGAAGTGGTTTTATTTTACGAATTTCTTTTTAAAAAGAATCGAGTAGAAGGGAGATGTACGTAACGATTTACAAAATTGATGATTTATTATTGATAACGATGTTAATTGGGTTTGAGATCCATCCATGCAACCTCATGCTGAAGTTTTCATGATGGCTAGGACTGGAGTCAATAGGCTCTGAGCGAACACTTTTGAAGATAACCAGAGAAAGGATTATTACTTCTGTACAGTTCAGACATCATCTAGAAGGTAATTAAGATACAAGAGAGATAATTACATGTTTGGAGGGTAAGTTTACAGCGGATAACAATCAGGGTTACAGTATAAAAGGTGTATAGATTGATTACCTTGATGTAAACTAAGACATTCTTCATCTGTGGCATAAGGTATGCAAATCTAAAATATAGGAGATACATGGTAGAGAAGAGAGAACCTTGACACATCTTTTTTTAAGTCCCTTGACATGCTTACATCACAAATGTTTACAGTACTATGACCGCTTAACTCCTGCGATCTTTCAAGTAGTTCATGTATTGCTGCTTGCTTGTAAAAAAAAATATTTTGTAAACTTCAATGTCTGATTTTCCTAATTCATGTATTTTTTGCATTCCTTTCTTTTGAGTGAATGTTCTTGTGTGTTTTGATTGTGTTATGCTATTCTTTACAAAAAAGTAATGTCCATTTGTGCTTTCCACTTGAGCTATTCTAATCCTTGCAACTGCCATTCCTTGACAAAATGATGGTGAGAAATGTTTATTTTTCAGGGTTGTGTTGATTCTGGATCCTTTTTAAAAAAATTCAGAGGCTTGGCAGAAGAAATAGACATTAGTAACTATCACAGCTTGATATGAGAGCCTGTAAAATGCTGAGAATTGCCGGAAAAAGTGATCAGAAACTAAGCCATCCAGAAAATAGACAAATAAAGTAAAGTTTGGTGTCTTGAGATGTAAAGGTGTTTGAGTTATTCTGTAAGGTATGTATGCAGCTTCATCGTGTTGTACATACTGAAATGAAGAGAATGTTTCCCAGGGGGTGTTGTGGCAGAGCCCCCCATCAACCCTCCCCTCAGAATCAGAAGGTCATGCATATTCATGGCAACTTAGATTGCTAAATAAAGTTTGTGACATGGAGTTAGGTTTGTTTTTGGGTCAGGATGTAGTCGGTGGTTTGAATTCATGTAAATTTTACTGAAAGGTGGGTTTGATTCCTGCAGACTTTCAAAGATGGCAGACACGTCCGTACAGTTTCATTAGCCATTTTTACACACTTCTGTTACCTATTATTCTTATTTCCCTAATGTACTTCATACCCTGCTCTGCTATTGGGACTTTTCAGATTGTTGGCTGTGATTGCAACGGAAATGATCATCAGATTCATTCTCGTCACACGAGAATAAATCTGATGATATAAATATTGTCTGGGAAGTCCAGATTGTCATAAATGGTAAAATAACACAAATGCTTGCCGTCATGCTTATCTTCAACAGTTTTGAGTTGTAACTATTATCATATTTGCTCGCATCTGATTTTCTTTTGCAGATATATGAATTCCAACATAACTAACACAAAGAAACAAACCAAAGGCCATCATATTTAAAGACAAACTTGAATAATTACTTAATTATTTAGTCACTTCAGAACATCGTTACTAAGAGTCTTCAACTGCAGATATTGATATGTTACAACTGTTTCTTCAATCTTTGGACAGCTTTTGACATCTGGTTACATTTTGTTTTATTACTACTCATTCGTTTGGTGAATATCACAAAATTAGTTACAGTCCCATTATTCTTGTCAGAAAAGACAAACAAATAAACTAGGTATTTGTTACAGAAAGTGACGAACCCTTCCAGAGACTAGGTAGAAAAAAATTATGTATTTCTGCAAGAAATCCAATTATTTTATTGATTCTCGGCATTGTTTCTTGTGTGAATGAATTGTTTAGAAGATCAAGTACCATTTCTCCATTGACGATCTCGATTTGTTGGTCCCGTTAGCAGGGGAGGGCATGAAGTATATCAGGGAAATTATTGGGTAAAACAGGCTTAAATAAGAAGAATAAAGATAAAAAAAAGCGTAAAACTAGCACAAAAACGCTTAAAATCGGCGAATGAAACTCTATAGATGTAATTACCATTGTTGAAATTCTATGGGCTGACGTGCCAGAATTCAAAAACTTTGGGAACCAAACCCACCTTTCAGTAAAACTCTATGGAAATTCACATGTGACAAACCCCTCAAAAATGTACTGACCAATAAACCAGCCTAATGAAGCAATTTAAGTTGCCGTGACTAGGCGTGCCCTTTGGGCACTGCCTGAGGAGAAGATTGATGAGGGCTCTGTGTACCTCGGTATGGCAAGATAGAGCTGCATTCACATAGTAAAATAATAAACTAAATACCTTTATATCTGCAATAGTCAAACTTCTGTTTGCTTCTTTCTACCGTCTGGATTGCTTCAATTTTAATCACATTTTTCGGCATTTGGAGCTCTTGGTAGGTCCAGATATTAAACTGGGATCATTACTGAAATCTCTCTTATCTTCTTTGTCCCTGTATAGCATTAAGAATAACCCAGAATCAACACAACACTAAAAACGCAACATTTCTTACTGGCGTTACACCTTGTAATGAGCGGGCCGGCAGCTTGTGGCAGGCGAAAGGAAGTGTGAAATGCACATGGTTTTAGATAAGGCTATAAATAAATTTTAAAACACGTAAATGAAGTATAATAACATTAATAAAAGACTTAAGAGGATAAATGTGTAACAGTATACACTGACAAGTAGCCAAATACTGTTTTGACATTCGCATAGTAACAATGGTGCTACCTAGGGCATCGCAGTAAGGAGTTCATGGGTCAGTGTTGTGTTTTCTTAGCAAGGTAAACAAGTTGATGGACGTAGAATTTGAAAGATGAGTGTGCTATATATTTTCGTCATTTAGCGGTAAGTATGAGGCCACTGCAGCTTAAGCTGTGTTCTATCCCACTCTATTTTGTTCGCTCTATAAGATGGCAGTGTCCATTTCCCTCCATCTACGTGCCTCGGTGTCTTCAACTTATACCATAAACTGGAATGGCCATGACAAAAACAAAATAAAACCTCTGATCACTAATATTTTGATGATGGACTACTGCTCATACCATAAATGTCCGCTGCCCACAGGTTGCAGATATACATTGTCGTTGCTTGCTACGATGGGTCTGTGAAAAACAACATATATTCCAATTGGGGATAGATAAATTGTAATCCATTTTTTTTTGGTATTTGGGCAGAATAGGACCACATAATCAATGTCATGTCCTTTGTGCAAAGTAGAGCTTTGACTGGTTCCTTATTTGATAGTAGATCATGGAAATGGGCTACAAGCTGTGCCATGTTAGAACGTGCATGGCATAGACATACTCACAACTGCACTGCAGCACCAGCTTTGCTGCATGAAGAAAACACATTGTAAAAAACATGAATCTCTTGTTATTTTTTATTGAAAAGTATGTAAGGAAAAAATTTGTAATAGTTTATTAACCCGTTGGATGTGGTTGTGTCATGGAAATCACAGTGCCAAAAATACGGGCAGTTGGTTACATAAGTAGCCAATATCCCGGGCATGTAGGCAGGGCGCATGTGGACACTTGTGAGCGGTAACAAGACTTTTTGTTTTTTTGATATACTTTATCCATATGGTGATACATTATTTTCCTTGCACAGACTCTATATTATCTCTCTATGTAGTAAATAACATAGTGCAAGAAAAAAAAACCTTTGCATATTTACGTCATATACTTATTTTTTTGTAATTTTCAATTTTCCGTAATACAATAAGCGCTGCCGGTCACAGTGGCTAGGAATATGATGTGGAGCATGAAAATGGCATCATCCCTGGAGCTGCCGCTCTTCCAGTCATGGCTTACTCACGTTGGTTAAGGTATATGAAAGGACCGCACCGACTAAGTGAAAACTACATACATTGTTATCAAAATTGATTTGCAGAAGTGAACCTATTCGAGTTAAATAACAAAAATTTGGTATCGCAGCGTCCAACTTAGCTGTGTGGGAACCCAACATAAACTGTCTTTGCACATATAGCTAGTGATGTTACGGCAAATTTCTTAGAAATGCATTGTAGGAAAATGTATTTCTGTATTCTAGTTTAAATTAAATGTTAATGAAATATACATTTATGAAATGTTCATCCCTCATGTGTCAATTTTATTATATGCACACTATAGTTTCATTAGAAATGCATGGTACATCCATACCTGCCCTCTCCTGGCAAATTTGGCAGTTCTTTTGTCATATTTCTTTTTGTTTGTGTCAAAGGTGAAGTTTGTTTACAGTGGTACTTGTGTTTCTGAATTTTTTTTTTCCAATTTTGTGGTGAAATCATTACAATATCTGGGATTACACGAGACTCAGTGAAATACAATAACTGTGTTCCAGCTGTAGAATTTCATCAGCGGTTTGTCACTTCTCAACCACAGTCCACAGGTTAACATGGTTTGTATCTCGAAATGTAGTTGATGGTGATATAGAGGCCCCGGTAGGTAAATCAGACAATCTGGATGGGGTCCAGTGGCACAGTCCCCTAGTTGGCAGAGACCCTGGTAGGGAAATACGTCAGTTGGTAGGGTGTCTGGGGCCATAGCCCCCGATTTAGGAAGCTTTTTTGGTTCAAGATTAATCTTGTCTGTTTTTTTTTTACTTTTTCTACTTTCCTTATCATATGAAATACTATTCTTGGCTCGAGTTTTCAATTACCCTCATTCTTTTGCATTTTAAAATGCATGGTGGGAGTTGGGGACTTCATCTTTGATGGGTGCGGTCCAGTTGTAAACATTATCCTCACGTTATATTCCACATTCTTTTATTGGGGGGGAAAATGCAAAGCACTTCACACTTAAAGCACTGCACTCATGATGAGTCTTTTCTATTCACACAGGCTTTTGCTCATGATGGCAGGTTCACATCACCTCACCTGCGGCTATTTTCTTCTGATGACTGCATGTTACAGTATTCTTATAGAGGAGCACCACATAACAGATTACGGCAATTTTGGAATCGATGGATTCCTTTCACTCTCTACTATCCAAATGTATAGAAATTATTACACAGAACCCCCTCCCCCCATTAGTGGCAATCTTGGCCCCAATAGCAGAGGAGGGCATTAAAGGTACCAGGGCAATAATTTATACAGAATCAGTCACCATATTGTCTAATACAGGGGCCTGTTCCCCCTGCAAGCCCACAAATGGTGCTACTACCCCTCAACCCCCACAATGGAACACAAAAAGTCCTCCATGTTTTCATGGCAAGAAAGAGGATATAACTGACTTGCTGGGGTGTCCGATGTTCTCCTGCTGTGAATATGTTAAGGATTCTTTGTTTTCGAGGTGGGGATTAGGGCTGGCAGTCCTGTCGTGATAATTTCTATACATTTGGTTACTAGAGAGTGAGAGGAATCGTTGCAGTCTTTTTTGTGGTGCTATTCTGTAAAATTACCCCAGACTTATCTGGTAAACCCATTCCTGCCCAGTCTTATCCCTCTCTAGCCTCATCCCTCCCTCAGTACTTGTACCGGAAGTATCTCCATCTCCTCAACAAACTGCTGTGTCTACGACAAGGATTTGTCAGATTGTGGAGAAGACTTACTCGCCTGCCTTGTGGACTAAAATGTAGTATCAGGACTATGCTACACCATTGCCTATAGAGGCAATCATAAGTCCTCCTCCACCATTGTGAAGATTAATTTCCTTAGACATGACCTCCCTTATGATGTTTATATTGGCAGAGAGTGCCTCCCTGTCTGACCTTCCCCCAGTCATTGTCAGAATTATTGGTGTCTAGGCCACCCTGTCAAACTCTGCTGCTCCACAGCTCAAGTTTCTCTATGGGCCCAACTTGGTCAGGATTGATCAAACTGCTTTGCACAATCATGCACATGTGCCAATTGTGGAGGCTCTCATAATTTATTTTACAGGGGCTGCCCTACCTACAATTCTCAGATTCAAAATTGACCTCACTTTACAGAGGCCAGACAGGAAGCATGTTGACAAGGTTTTTCTTTCACTCCCTTTGCCAGTGTTGCCCTTCACTCTGCCCCTCCTCCTTCCTCCTAAGATGTTTCTACATCTCCCCAGTATCTATTCCTCCTCCATCTTATGTTTCTACTGCTACCCCCTTCCTTACCTGATCAAATTCTTTTGTAATTTAAAATCCAGACACTCCAATCTCTACCACTGCCCTGACATCTACCCCTCTCCCTCCCCCTCCTCACTCTTCCCAAAGCAGACAATGTAAATTTTCCACTCCATCTTCTCCTACCACACAATCCCTACCATTCACTATCTAATCATGCTTACACCTCATTCATTGTTCTTCCTCCCAACACATCCCATTACCCCCTGCTTCATGTGCATCATCACCCCTTCCTTCCCCATTATCCCTTCTGCTTCCCTCTGAATACACCTGTGACTCACAACATTCCCCTTCCCTGGATTCTCTTCCTGCTGACATTTCTCCTGAAAGTGTGATCTAATCATCCTTAAAGTCCTTTCCATTTTTTTGCTAATTTCTTTTCCTATGGACATCCTTGCAGAATCTCACGCTTTTTCCTTTGACAACTTTGATCTAATCACCCTTGTTAATCCCTACCTTAGCACAGTTACTCCCCCTCTCCCCCCTCTTTACCCTTTTCACTTCTACACCTTTCTTTAGGGCTATATAACAACCCTTGATGTCTAACATTTTTTTTGTGCTTTGTAACCATAAAATAACTATGGTAAACTGGTGTTAATCCTCTTACAACGTATAGTTTCAAGGCCAGTGGAAAGGGCAGTACCATCACAGTAGGTGTACATCAACTTCTAAAATTTGCTTGCACACTCCCTCTCTTGAGAAGGAAATTAGAAGCTAATCCCAACCTTATTGCAAGACAATTAAAGGAAGAATATCGTTTACTTCAGAGAGAGGAGTATTAAACTAATATTGACTTTGTTAATTCTTTCTTTCAGATAATTGCTTTTGATGAACTGAAGACAGACTACAAAAACCCTATAGACCAGTGTAACAGCCTAAATCCAGTAAGTTTTGTTGGCTTGTTCATTGGGGAGTAAGTGAATAGTAAATGCATATTGTATGTATATATAGTTTGGAGATTGGTGATTTTAGTTCATTGGTATTTTGAATTTTATTGGATTGATTTTCATTCAAAATGACATGCAGTATTAGAATTTTTTGTCTCTTTACTTATGGATTTATATTTTTATATAGGTTTATCATTCTGATCTGTAATTCTATATGTAAATGGTTGAAAAGCAGAGTAGACATAATAGTAGATTGAGACGTGTATGATAATTAGATTTTATTTAGATTTTTTTTATACCACAAAAAATATTAATTCTAATTACATTTTTTCATAATATTGATACATTTTGCAAGAACTTATTCTCTTTGTCAGAACTTCATTCTTTTATCATTCTGGTGATATGCAAGATATATTTATAGACATATTATTGTTTTCTTGCAGTTGGTGTTACCAGAATATGCCCTTCACTTGCTGTTCAACATTTTTTTCCTCATGGCTGGCGAGTGGTTCACTTTAGCTCTTAATGTGCCTCTTATTGCCTACCATATCAACAGGTAAGCTGCACACCCTCAGAGTAATTTCAATGACTTGATAACATAGCTTATGGAGAACATATTTTTTGGAATTAGATTTCCGTAAGAGTTACACACATAAGAACTTTGGTTTGAGCTGTGTGTCTGTTATTCAGGTACCGAAACAGACCAGTGATGTCCGGGCCTGGTTTGTATGACCCCACAAGCATCATGAACCATGAGGTGCTGAGCCAGTGTCAGAGAGAGGGGTGGATCAAGCTGGCCTTCTATCTTTTGGCTTTCTTCTATTATCTCTATGGGTGAGTTGCCAAGGAAACCTTTTGTGTTTTGCAGTCAGTAGCAGTGGAAAGTTGGAGCTTCTTGTTTAGGTCGACCGGTTAGAAGAAAGTTGAAGTGTCTTGCTATATTTTGACCTGTACAGGGCATGTATATGCACACTCAGTCCATTGTGATTGGGGATTATTAATATATGGCTCCAGAAGTGCTTAGTCACTGAGGAGTCAGTTACTAGACCTATATTATCCTGTATGCCTATTTTATTGATGTTTGGAATTAAAAAAAAATTCTAATTGTAATGTTAACCCAGTGTTGACAAGAAAATATTGCATTCACTTTAGTATTGTTTTGTTAAATGTTTCTGTACATAGATGGCTCTGCCAGTGCTTATCCACAAAGGAGTCAATTAGTAGATCTTGTGGCCTCACCTTTCCTTGAAATAACGGGAAAACACTTTTTCTATTTATGCTATTAATATTGATACTGTTATTTTTGTTATAAACTTTAGAATAACTTTATTTTTATTGACATTACTACCAGCAGGATTACATACTGGAAAATATTATAAAAAATCAAGTAAGAGGGATAACAGGTGAGACAGGTAGTTCTCTTAATTGGCTCATTGGTGACTTAGTACTTGTGGAGCCACACACACTGGGCATTTCATATACGCACATGCCATTCCCGGCGGCAAGTGGTTGATAGCATTATAATAGTCACAGTATTTATAACCATAAGTATGATGATGATAATGATAACAATCATAACCAGAATTATAAAAGTAATGGTAATAACAGTATTAGATTTTTTTTTTTTTTTTTTTTTTCCCCTAAAAATTCAAGAAATGGGGAAATCAGGTGATGATGCTAGGTAGGCCTTCTAAATGACTCATTGCAAACTAAGCACTTGTGGAGCCATCTCTGTGTAAACAAAATTTACAAAGCAAAACTACAATCGATAGTTCATGTACCTGGCACCAGTTTGTTAGTATTATAAGAATGGTACTATATTGGTAATTATGTATATTTTAACTCCCTAAAGGATGATATATAGTTTTATTATTGTTCTAAGGTATTTATAAGGGATGGCAAGAGTTTGTTTATCAGTCTGTTTCACTGACTGCTAAACTCTTGTCATATGTGGAGGTAATATAATGCATTAT
>NW_020869014.1:121065-126065 GCF_003789085.1 Penaeus vannamei | reverse complement strand
GATATTATTATTATTTTTTTTTTGTAAAAGAATTAATTGCACAGCTAACCTCAGTCTCAAATAATTCAAAGATCCTCAGTGCCCGGAGGAAGAAGTCAATTACAACCCCAGATGTTTTGTTGCTGTGGGCGGAATATAGTGGATATAAATCATCTTTATTTGTAGGCTTCCTGTATACAGAGAAACGTAGGCCGTTGTCACCCCGATGAATCAGTTTCCGGGAAAGGTAACTTGATCCTCTTCTTCCTCCACGGTGAACTGGAATTTCTCGTGGACGGAGTTCAGTTACGCCAGCGTATGGTGTAGACACGAACTTCTGGGGACGATGACGAGGACATCATCTACGTATCGAAGCCAAGTAGAATGTCATCCCATTACATCCCTGTAGTGGTCCTTCTCCAGCGTCTCCATGAAGAGGCAGGCCAGGACTGCGCTCAGAGGGGAACCCATGGCAAGACCGTTGATTTGTTGGCATTCCTCCCCTGCGAACTCGAAGAAGTCGAAGTTCACACATTACTTCACGAGTCTAATGACGTGGAGCTTTAGCAGCGGAAGCTCGTTATCTACCATGGAAACGGTGGCCCTCACGACTGCCCGGATTGCTCCGTCTGTGGGTACATTCGTGAAAAGCCAGTTTTTTATTTTTGTATACTGAACTTTGAAGACGTCTGATGAAGTCCCCGGAATTCTTCAGGTGGGAATCGCCGAGTCCCATAGCGCCGGAGAGGGGTTTAGCCAAACACTTAGCCAAACGATGGGAAGCGCTGCCAATGCCAGAAGTGATCGGTCTCATCGGTACACCTGGCTTGTGCACCTTCGGGAGACCTCTCATGGACGCATTGCGGGGGGCCTCCTCCAGCAGGTGAAGTAAGCTTTTCCCTCTAGCCGATCGCAGCAGCATATCCTTCGCCTTCTTAAATCTAGCAGCTTCCACCGTCCCCTCACCTTTCGTCACTTTCCTGTGAACAGAAGCATCGGAAAGTAAATTTTTAATTTTATGTTTATAATCAGTCTTATCCATAACCACAATACCACCACCTTTATCAGCCTGGGTGATGATGGTCTCGTCGTCGCGGAGGCCCTCCAACGCGGTGATGTATCTGCGAGGGATCACCGGGGGCGCGACGACGCATCGCCACACAGCAAGCAGTAATCCCATGTGCACCCTGCAACTTCGACTCTACGAACTCTGGAGCGAGCTCGAAGGCGAACACCTTCACCATGGGCTGGTCCTCCAGCTACAAAAGGAAGATCAAGCTCAACGAGTCATACATATGGAGAAATTACACCGTCTGTGTGTGTGAACACACACACACACACACACGCTTACACACGCAGTGTGTGGAATTCATATCAACAACCTTTAGCACAACTATGCTAATCCAAACACGTAATAAAACTATTGGCTGTGAAATTGATATCCCAATTTGCAAGTAATTTTTCAAAATCCCCTTTGGAGGAGACCACCCTCATCCCATGATTTCCTAGCTCATTCCATTATCAGCATGTGGATTGGAATGGAATGAGCCACAGGAATCCGTTGAAATTCCAGCTCATCGCATCTGTAAATGGAAAACAGATTGAAGTGTTTGGAAGCAATTGCGTTGCAAAACATGATGGTTTAATAAAATCTGAACGATTTCTCTTTTCCATTATTATTTTTTTCTTTCTAGAAGAGCGCTTCCCAAAAGGCAAGTGCTCCATGGCCCCGCGAAGCCCACTGACACATTCAACTTTCGGGCGTTTGGAAAGAAAGAGTTGCCAAGTCGTGTTTTCAAAGAAGCGCTTTTGGTCATCCTCTCGCGCCACTCTTTCGGCTTGGGCTGGATGACGTCGGCATTTTCAGCGCAACCTCTGTCAGCTAAGTTCATTCAGTGTCTTGGAGAGACTGTTGGGCGTCAGCGCGGATGTCACTTTTGCTCGACGTCAGCTCTTGTCTTCTGTCAGCTCTTAAGGATCGTCAGTTCGGCCGGATTTCAGGTCTTCAGAATGCCATCTCTGTCGATCATTACTTCTGTCGAAAAACAATTCTCCCGGACGTCAGCTCTGTTAGTTTTCAGGTCTTTAAATCATCAATGCGGCGGGATGTCAGCTCGCGTAACGTCATCTCTGCGAGACGTCAGCTCTGTCGGAAGGCGCCATTTTTATAATTCCCATTTTCATTTCATTTATTACTCATAGTTCTCTGTGATGTCAGGATATGTAAACCACGATGACTAATGATAATAATAACATTAATGATAATAAAAAACAAGCATTATTACCAGATTTATAAAATGCACTTGGTTCACAAACAGAATTTCATCTTTGTGTGCTCTTGTCGTCTGGAGGTTGGCGCCTCACGCGACCAATCCAAACCATTCATGTCGGCTCCTTTTAGCATGAATGGTCGTAAATCTTTGCTTTTAACTTATTTCTGATATTTGATTTTTCTTCGATACATAGATACACACACACACACACACACACACACACACACACACCACACACACACACACACACACACACACACACACGATATAAATAATATGATACACATACACATACACACACACACACACACACACACACACACACACACACACACACACACACACACACACACACACACACACACACACACACACACGGTTGTGTGTGGTGTGTGTAGTAAATATATAATATATAAATAGATGTATACATACATATATATTTATTTAAATTTGTGTATGTGCATGTATGTGTGTGCATGTGTGTTGTGTGTATGTGTGCGTGTGTGTGTATATGTGTGTAAGTGTGTGTTGTGTGTGGTGTGTGGTGTGTGTGTGTGTGTGTGTATGTGTGTGTATGTGTGTGTATGTGTGTGTATGTGTGTGTGTGTGTGTGAGTGTGTGTGTGCGCGTGCGTGCGTTCAACAAGTTCAGTCCGCCCTGAACCCATACCCCATTACAGCCGGTGAATACCCCTTCGTGCTACAGGACGGGCATGATAATTCACTTTCTGCAGTGTTTGCAAAATCCCGACTGAAAGGGGATCTCCCACAATGCAAAAGCGCTGTGCAAATACCACCAACAGCGAACACAGACATACCTGCCAGATGCCGAAACGGAGTCAGAGAGCCGCCAAATAAATAAAGATGAACGGAATTAATGTCTTTACGAGATAAAACGTAAGAATAAAGGAATAAGGGAAAAAGGGTGTTCGTAGTCATAGAATAGGGACACAATAAAACACGTATGAAAAGGAAAAAGAAGAGAAAATAAAATAAAGGTTAGCGAGAGGAAAAGTGCGAGGAAGAAGGGGAAAAAATAAGAAAGAAAGAAAGAAAAAGGGAACAGAGAGAGAAGACAGAAATAGGGAAAGGTAATAAAGAAGAGAAGGCAAGATATACGAAAAGGTAAGAAATATAAGAAAATGAAAAAATAACAAAATCTAACATAAAGGTAGAGGTTAGACTAAGGAAAATCTAAAATACGAAAAGGCAAGAAAGCAAAAACAAAGAAAAGGTAAGAAATAAGAGAGTAATAAAGAAAGAGGCAAAACAACAAAAAAATGATAAGAAATCTAATAATGATAATACATATAAAACACGAGAATGAATAAATAAGAATAAATAAAACATCACAGAGCGAGGGCCTTCAGGTACGGGGTTCGAGTCCTGTCCGAGGTTAGGAAGAGAAGGGGAAAAAGTAACAGAAAATAAGGGAGAATTTGGGATAGATAAGAAAGAGGAGAGGGCAAGAAATGGAAGACAAGAGCAAGGGAAATGGCGAGAAAGAAGGAAATGGTAAGAAAAATAACGTAAGATAAAAGAAACTGGGAAAGATAGGAAAGGAAATAAGGATAAATAGAATAACGTAACAAAGTAAAGTACATGAAGAAATGCAAAGTTGAAAAAAAGAAAGTATAAAAAAAATGAAAAGGCAAGAAAGAATATACAGAACGGAGAACAAGGAAAAAGAAAGAAAAATGGAAACAATAAAGCAAAAAAAAAAAAAAAAAAAAAAAAAGGGCCAAGAGAAAGGAAAAAGGTAAACAGAAAGGATCTTGGTTGGCGACTTTTTATTACTTTCTCCCCATCGTCTGCGCCCCGATTTCGCTCCAGGTTGGATGAATGACAAGCGAACGGATGAGCAAACAGGAGCCATTCCTTCAAACGAAACGAAAACATCAGAAACTTGACATTAATATATGCAGGGAAGTTTTGATGCATCTGATTTACGTCTTCCTTCCTTTCCTTTTTCTCTGTAATGGATGTTTTAGGGGTAGAAGTGTTTTGATTCACGTGATAGATTTTTTTTTACGAGTTTCTAAAACGAAAGAGAAATGTTCCGTCGTAAAGTAGAACGCCCCGGCTGCGCCTTCTTCAATGGGAACACAGGGATCGTGGGGCGAACATTGTCCACGAGCGACTTGCGTGTATCGACAAGAATTCTGTGTGGGCGCCGAGGTTTACATAGATGACTGGCCAGACGCACACGGCCAGACGGCAAACAGTTGATTAAACGACTGCCAGGCGTTACGGAAATTTCTCGTCTTCGGTGTGTGCGTCTAAGGCAAGCTACGGGGAGGCGGGGATGCCAAAACGCCGCGGCGATGGCGATCTCGAGGCGCCTGGGAACTCACCTCGCCCTGGCCGCCTGTCGCAGCGGGGACTCCTGCGCCAGAACCGAAAGTCATTAAACGAACAATTACAAATCGTCACAAAATGGCATGGAAAATAATATAGTTAGTGGGCCGGCAGCGAGGAGTACAAATATTAACACACCATTCCGGCCGAGGTCCCTCCTGGGCCGCGGTCCGCCCAGTGTGGCCCGGGAAGGCAGTGCGGCCGCAGGAGGTCTGTGCCCTTCAGGAAATTGAGGACTTCTGTATCTCTAGTGACGCCATGTCAACGGACTGAGGATGTAATGAGTGTCAGAGGAGTGGGCGAGAACCAGGTAGACGATGCTGTTTTCTTTTGTATGAATGGAAACGCGGGAGGCTCTTCGCTTCCGAGTGATAAATATTTCCTACTATAC
>NW_020869014.1:93565-116065 GCF_003789085.1 Penaeus vannamei | reverse complement strand
TTATAATAATGATAATAATAATCATTATAATAATGATAATAATAATCATTAAAATAATGATATAATAATGATGATGATAATTGATGATAATGATAATAATATAATAATAATAATAATAATAATAATAATACTAAATTCATATAATAATAATAATAATCCACTAATAATAATAATAATAATCAACTTCAATGATGATAACCTAACTATTACTTATTCATCAATCTCTCAAAAATCCTTATATCTTAATCCAAACTCAATAACCTAACCACAACAATAAATAATAGAATAGCATATACCATTAACCATACACAAATCATAAATATCATATAGAACTCAATCACTTTATATAATCCATATAATAAACCTATAATAAACTCTAATACACATTATCATTATCTCATAAATATCAATCTGATATACTTATCAATTACTATAACTCTCGGAATCTATAACATTTAACTAATCTACTTAATCCATAATCTTAACTCTCTAATTACTCCAATATCCAATCGCAAATCTCTTAAATTAATCGATTATTATCAAAAATGATATCACTTATCTCAAACCAACCAATCATTATATGCTAAATAGAACTAATCCATAATATCCATAACTTATATAATAATCTAATCCATAACCAACTCTAATATAATCATTAAACAAACCTAGAATAAATGCTTAAATATCTAATCACTCTCATAATATAACACAAACACGAACCCAACCTAAATATCCTCTAATCACTAAATACCTAATAAAATTGCTCTCATCATACATAATCAAATATCATCTAAATAAAATACAACAAACAAATATATACTTCTAACTTAATCACTCAATATTCTCACTCTATTACTCAATCACTTAACTAACATCTTAAGTCTCAAAACCTTAATCCATACATTACCATAACTAATCATTCATTACTAAATCCTCTCCAATAACTCTACACATAATTCAATATAATCTACTCAATAATACTCTCATAAATACCACACTATATATCCAACACGTCTAATAACCTACAAATATTAACTAATCAACATCAATATTCACTAAATAACCAATACATCAAAATCACATACCAAAGCCAACCAATCTCAAATCGACTCCAAATCGATAAACTCAAAACACATATTAGCATAACCAGATAACCATATAGACTCCAATACATAACTACATCCTAACTACAAATCACAAATACATATATCACATAGATCCAATCACATAAATGACTCTAAGACTAACTTGTCATAAAAACTAAGCTCAAAAACCAATCAATAAAATAATAATAATGAGTAATTAATAAATAATAATAATAATAATAATAATAAAAAAATAATACTAACCGAAGATCACTATAGAAGCATGAAAACCTACTCACATATATTTCTATTATACCATATCCCTAAACTAACATCCAAATCAATAACCTAAATGAATGATTAAATAAATCGACATAAATCATATAACACTATAAAAACTCACTAAATACGCATATACTAATACATACCAATACCAAATCCATAACCTAATTAACACTATAAAAAATACAATAATACACATATAAATAATACATAATGACTAATACAATAACTCACTAACAATCTTTACTCATCTCAATAATACATAGACAATCCATATCCACATCCATAACTAGCATAAATAACTCAATCAATAGCAACGACATAAAATCCTAAGTGCATTGTGATGCACATAATGATATAATGCACAACAACAAACATGAATTACATGAAATCCTATAACATAATCATTAATGATACTCTCAATAACAAAACACAATAAGTGAATTAACAATAATAGCATACGATAAAAGACCTCATTAACCAGTAAGTATGGAGCCAAAACCAAAATCATAATAAACTCAACAAAACGGAAATACCAATACACTGATAAACAATAGACCCACAACTCACTTAAAACTCCAAATCCTAGCAATAATCGAAACAATAATCGCATATAGACAGCTAATAACCACATAAAGGAATCGCATACACGTATATAATCGAGTAACCTCACAATGATCATAAGCCATTACCAACTATCAATACCTTATCATAAAAGCATAAAAATGCATAATCGCATACCATAATAACAACCAAACAAAATAAACCAAACCAAAAAATATCATATAACACTACCAACCAACCAATAACCTAATAATCATAAAGCTAATCACAATACCCAACCAACAACCTATAATCCAATAGTCAATCGGAACAAATATACATATAAAATCTACAGATATACCACATAAAATTCCCAACTCTATCACCCTATAACCATGCCATAATATCTCCGAATATCATTATTATCTAATTCTATATCCAACACCAACTATAACTAATTACGTTATTAATAACACATATATATCACTAATTCTATATAGCTCTAAACTCTCCTAAAATATATCTCTCTATATACATATAACTACTCAAAATCTATACCAAAATTTCAATATCCAGTTACTTTAATCTATTGTTTTACCATACTCTATATTACCATATTTATCATCATGATCCTCATACATCTATAACTCATAATACAATCAAACACATAACCTATATACATTAAACTCCAACCAAACAATTCACATGATTCCAGATTGTCTAAACCAACCCAAACCTTAACCACCTACACAAATCCAGTAATCAATAAACATAATAGAGCAACACATTAGCCTAAAAAAATCTAACTCTAAATTGCTAACACTCTAACTACAAACTCCATCAAAATACACTAGTACCAAACATATATACATATCTCAATTATATGTAGCTTAAGATCTAATGCTCCAAACCTAACCAACCACCAAACCAACCAAACCGTAACCAACCAACCAACCACCACCACCACCCAACCACAAACAAAACCTAACCACCAACCAACCTAACCACAACCTACCAACCAACCACCTATAACAAACCTAAACCGAGCGAACCTAACAACTACCTAACCTAACCAACCTTAACAAACGACCGGACACCTAACTAACCTTAACACAACCAAATAACCTAACCCATAACTCCTGACACCCAATTCCTTCGTATAATACACCAATGATATAACTCTAAATACGAACGCTCGATCTCAATCGCATAGATAATGATCACAATAATCGAAATCAGAACTCAAACTAATACCGATACACTAGATGATGATGATGACAAAATGATCCAACCAACATTACGGAGATCTCGAATGAGCCTCATAAATGATACAAAGCATATCAAATAGCATGAATCGAATGATGTAATCAAGACCATAGAAACTGATAAATGATGTGAATAATAAATAGCATGAAATCGCATTAGATAAATGATATGGATCTCGCCTAACCAACCAATACTCGAGATATACCTCCATCAAATCCATCGTACAGAAATAACTAGATAATGCATACCATGATATGATCTGATTAGACCATACAGTAGATTAACGCGAAGATCACTGAACCACCAACAAAAACCAAAAACAACCAACCAAACCAAATAGAATCTCCTAACGACCGAATATCATAAAATAATCCGATATAGCAGAAAACAATATAAAGCTAAAATGCGAAGAGCTACACAGCAATTAACATAGACACAATCCGAATACCGACAAACAAACTATGATATAATCAAATATTATTAAATATCGCATAATAACACAATACAGAAATCCCTCAGAATCCCCACTTCTTAATATCCGAATAATCACAGAAAAACCAACCAACCTTAACCACCATATATAACGTGAGACCTATATCAGATAATCAATCTATGAAGCATAACTGACATTCCATCTTGTCTACCATCCACTTCCACGCGATTACGAAAAGTGTATAGATGTTAATAATGTACAATAATGATAATTATAATGATAATAATAATGATAATAATAGAGATAATAATATAAGAAATAATATAATAATTAATAATAATAAAAATAATATAATATAATTAAATAAAATAATAATCAAAATAAGATAAAATGATATATAATAAGATGATAATAATAATATAATAATTGATAATAATATAATTAATTAATCAATAATATAATAAAATATATATATTAATAATTAAATAATAATAAATATAATAGATAGAACTAGATAGTAGATTATAATAGATAATAATGATATCATAATAAATAAGTAAATATAAATAATGATACATAAATGTAATATATAATAATTATAGAATATATAATAATTGTATTAATAGATAATACTGATAATAAATAATTATTAATTAAAGAATTGAATTATAATTAATAATAAGATGATAGTATAAATAAATAATAATGATGAAATAAATTAATATAATAATAAAATAATAAATAATAGTAATAAATAATAAAAATAAAATAATAATGAATTAGTTAATAATGTTATAATGTAATAATGATAAATAATGATAATGATAATAGAATAATGTAATGATAGATAATGATAATGTATGATAACAAATATATATAATTGATGGAATGATCAAATAATGATAATATGAAATATAAATAAATAATATTAATAATAATATATGATAAAATTATAATAAATGGATAATAATAAATAAATAATAGGATTAATAATTAGAATAATAATAGTAATAGATAATAAATAAAGATATAATAATAAAAAATAAAATGGCATTAAATATAGTTAAATATAAATATAAATAATATATGAATAAGGCAGTAATAAATAATAAATATTAATAATAACAGTCAATATATAAGTTAATTGGATAATATAATGATCAGATAATAATAATAGTTAATAAATAATAATAATAATATAATAAATAATAAAAAATATATAAATGAATGATGAATAATAAATAATAATAATTAATAATAATAATAATATAATAATAATAATAATAATAAATAATAAATAATAGTAATCATATTAAAATGATTTGATACTAACGAATTAAATGTATAGGATAATTGTAATGTTGAATAATTAATTATGATAGAATAATAGATAGATGAAAATGAAATAAAGGCCGATCAACATCATTGGAAAATTTTTAAAGCACAGGGGAAGTTCAACAAATAACAAAGAATGGAGACTGTGCTCAGGTTAAGGAAAGACGTCTAGTATCGGTGAGGTCACAGAAAGGTCAAAGTTACAGCTGACTACCTGACAAGTTATTCATGACATAAGACTGGACTATGAAATGAATTATGTCCCCAAGGGATGGCAACAATCTTCTCTCTCTCTCCTTTTTGTCTTTTTTTTTCTATTTTAATTAAATACACATTTACAGCAAATTTGCAAATTCACAGTATAACATCATTTATACACACAGGACACACACACCCACACACGAACATACACCAAAACACACACACACAGACGAATAACTAATATCAAAGGAAGTACCTACGAATTATTCTTATCTATCTATCTATCTAATTCATATACTATTATTCTATCTTATCATATCTATCATAATCTTATCTATATCTATAATATAATATTAAAATATAAGATGTAAAAAAATATATATAGATGAATAAATATAAAATATATATATATAATATATGTAGTGTGTGTGTATAGTGTGCGTGTGATACAATTTAGATTAAAATATAATTACAGATAGAAAAATATATATAATAAAAGTAATATATAACTAAGTTATATATATAGAAGTGAATAAAGATAAATAGAATAAATAGTATATAATAGTATATATATATATATATGTGTGTGAGTGATAAATTTGTGTGTGTGTGTGTGTTTGGATGTGATGTGTGTTGAAAAACTGTGGAGTGTGGGTGTTGTGTGTGTGTGTGTGTGTGTGGTAGGTGTGTGTGTGTGTGTGGTGAGTGATGGTGTGGTGTAGTGTGGAGTGTGTATATAGAGAAGTAATACTAATAGTAAATAGAAAGATATAATATATATAGTAGTATCATGAGGTATAATATTACATAATACATAACGAGTACGAGGCTATACATGAAGATACTAATACATATCAATAACAATACTGAATATAGTAAATATACTATATATATAATTAATAGGATATAATTAATATACATACTACATACAACATCACACAATACTAAATAAGGTAGTATATATATGTAATATATATATAGTCAATATATTATATGAATAATAAAAATATATGTAATGGCAAAGGCATTATAAGAGATAAATGAATAATATATAATTTAATACAAGTAAAGTATAATAATAATAGATAGATTAATATAATAGTTATATATGCAGAACATAAATATGGGAGTATAAATAATATGTAATAATAGTTAGATAGATAGATAGTAAGGTAACTTAAAATAAATATATATTTTAATATGATAATAATATATAGAAGTATGATAGAGTGAATTACAGTAGTAATATAAATAGATAAAACTAAGTAATAAAAAATAATAGAGGATGAGTAATAATAGATAGTGATATATAAGGACTAAGACTAAAATTGAGTAAGACATAGTATAATGATAAAATTATAATAGAATAGTAATAAAATATATGAATATAATATAAGATAAATATATATAATGCAAAGTAGTATATATAAAGGACACAATATATATATAAACATGATATCATATAGAATATATGAATATTAATAATATATTATAAATACAGAGAGAATATATTATAGAATATATAAATATAGGTATATTAAATAAATATATATATGTAAATTAGATAATATATAGATAATAAATATATATCGATAATAGGGAATAAGTAGGTTAATGCATATGATAATATATATAGCATATATATATTAATATTAATATAAATATGTATAATAATGTAAATAATAAGTTAAAAGAATAGAATATATAGTATATGCATATAATATATAATATGATATAAAATATATAAGAGGATAAGATATTTAATAGTAAGGATAAACTAAATAATTTAATATAAAAAACAAAAGTATAGATAATAATATATAATATTTAATATTATATAGTATATAATATGCAAATGAGAAATATAATATATAATAGAGTTTATAATAAAATATAATAATAAGATATAATAGATACCTAGATATATAAGAGCATCCATATAATAATATAAAGTAATACATATAATAGTATAAAATAGTATATCATTATGGACAGTAAATAGATGCATATGTGATATGCATATATATAGCAGTAATATGTATATAATGAAGTATATATAGTATGTAGATAATTAAATAATAGGTTATAGTATTATATATATATATATACATAGTATATATGATTAATACATACATAGGCCAGTATCATATTTAATAATATTATAACATACAATACATATAAGGGGTAAACTGGTTATATTAAATATAGGTAATAATTATATAATAATATGTATTAATAATTATATAACACACACACACACCCAACAGCACACACACACCACACACACACACACACAGATCACACACATACTATGCTATATTGTGTGTATTATGTATTGGTTATAAGTAATATAGTATATAGTTAATATATAATATATAATATTATTAATATAGCTATATATATAATTATAATACAAAGAGAGGATTAGATATAGTAATAAGTAAATTATATATAATAATAGAATTAATAAATAATCCATTTATGCATTATATGCGATATATGCAGTATATGTTATTATGATATTGATATGTCATATAGCTGTATTATAGTATATATAAATGAAAGTTAGTATATATTAAATATGTAACCCTAATATATGGTAATATATAATATAGTTATATAAATATAATATAATATAGATAAATATAAATAAGTAGTTATATATTAATATAATATGATAATATAGAAATACATACCATAGTATACAAGTATTACACACACACCACATAATACTACACAACACTACACAACAAACACACACAACCACAACACAAGACATAATTATATATAATATATAAGGAAAGATAGGTTATAAGTATAATATAATATATATAATATATACACACACACACACACAAACACATCACACTACACACACAACACAAGCACACCACATATGCATAATGTGTTAAGTATGTATGAATTAGATAAATATATGATAATAGTAATAGAAAATATTATATAGATGAATTGGTGATATTATATGATGTACATACTTAATACTTATAGGTAGGTATAGATACTTAATAAGATATACTAGAAGAATTTATTATATTATACAGGAGAATATATCAATATAGATATGAAAGATATATGTATATAGGATATAATAGGTATAGATGTAACTTATATTAAGTATATATAATCAGTATTATATACAACAACGACACACACACGCACAAGCACACACACACACACAAACACAATATGCTATATGGTATATGCAGTATGTAACCTCAGTAAATATATATTAAAGTAATAAATAGAGAAGGTATATATATATAGTATATAAGTAAAGAGCATAATATATATAAAGTATATAATATATATATTAGTCAGTATATATAGATTCCCTAATTGGGTTTGGCTAGTGAGATGCGAGCGAAATTCACGTTAGTATGAAGAGGTAGAGTAAATACGGCGTGAAAGAATATCAGTCTTTATTTGATTTAGCAGCACGTTGATAATGAGGCATGTAATCCTTCAAACGTCTGCTAAATCATAAAGATGAGATTCTTTTCACGGCCGTAATTTATCTAGCCCTTCATACTATATAAATAGTAATATATATATATATACTGTAAGTACTCGATACTTCATGTTATAGATATTATGTAATATTAATATTATATATATTATCATATTACTCGCTACACTAATCATGTCATACTCACGCCCTAAACGCTACCCCCCTACCTCCTACCGTTACTCACCTATATATCACCCGCTACCCCCCCTACTACCCCTATCTACAGCTCACTACTACGCTACCCCCCTACTACCTATAGTCAGCTATCATACTCACAAGTACCCCGCTCATATATACTTAACCTGATAGTCCTATATACTATATATCTATATATAGCTCACATCACTAGACCCCGTTATACTATGCTGCCCCCCGCTATTGCGGCGGCATATCACCCCTACTTACATATACGTACTATACATATGTACAAACACAAGCACTCCTCTCTCTCTTCTTTTATGTATGCACAATTATACACACACACGCCATCACATACTAGCATACTACATTAATATTATATATATATTATATATATATTATATACTTATATTCATTCTCGCGCCCCTCTCTCCCTACCGCTATATATTATTTTTTTTTTTTTTTTTTTTTTTTCATTAATTATTATTATTTTTCAATAGTCTGTACTGAAAAAAGTACCACTTTAGAACTTATTCATTGTCTCTATACATCAGCTTATTCCAATATTGATAACCCATAGACCTGCTACCTCCTACCCCCCATGATAAGGATTCTCCAAAACATTCCCTCATCTCGATTCCCCACACACTTACAACTTTCAGGGCATGAACCCCTCAGCTCCTGCCATCGCCGACGACCACGCGTAACATCCAGCTTTCCTACCGCCCCAGACAGACAGTACGCGACCTCTTCCTCCATCCTCCATCTCTTCCTTGCCACGGCGAGAACCGCTAACCGCAGCGTCATCCTCCTCTCCTCCCTCGCCCCCCGGAGCGACCTCCTCCTCCTCCGCCCGCCACAGCTTGCTAACGGCAGCGTCACTCCTCCCCCTCCTCCTACCCTCCCGACGCACGACCTCCCTCCTCCCTCCTGCCACGCGAACAGCCGCTAACGGCAGCGTCATCCCTCCGTCTCGCTGGCGAAGACGTTTACCTCCCTCCCTCCCCCCCTCCCGCGATCGTACCGACCCTCCCTGCCCCGAGGACGACCCTCTCCCCCTTCGCACGGCGGAACCCAGCCGCTGCCTCGAACCGCAGCGTCATCTCTCACTCCCCTCCTACGAGGACGTACCTCCCCTCCTGCCTCTCTCCCCGAGGCACGGACTCTCCTCCTGCCCCCCCCCCCGCCGGCCACGGCGAACCCGCTCTCACCCGCCGCCGTCCTTCTCCACCTCTCGCCTACCGCAGCGACGACCTCCTCCTGCGCGCAAGACCTCCTCCTCCTCACCTGCCACGGCTGGAAAGCGCCTAACGCTTGCCGTCATTCTACTCCCTGCCTACCGAAGGACGACCTCCTCCCTCTGCCGAGCGTACCTCCTCCTCTCCTCCTGTCCCACGGCGAAAGCGCTAACGGCAGCGTATTCTATCTCCTACGAGCGACCTCCTCCTGCGAGGACGACCTCCCCTCCTCCTGCCACGCGAAAGCGCTAACGGCAGCGTCATCTCTCCTCCTCCTACCGAGGACGACCTCCTCCTGCCGAGCGACCTCCTCCTCCTTCCTGCCACGGCGAAAGCGCTAACGCAGCGTCATCCTCCTCCTCCTGCCCGACCTCCTCCTCCTACCGAGGACGACCTCCTCCTGCCGAGGACGACCTCCTCCTCCTCCTGCCACGGCGAAAGCGCTAACGGCAGCGTCATCCTCCTCCTCCTGCCGAGGACGACCTCCTCCTCCTACCGAGGACGACCTCCTCCTCCTCCTGCCACGGCGAAAGCGCTAACGGCAGCGTCATTCTACTCTCCTACCGAGGACGACCTCCTCCTCGAGACGACCTCCTCTCCTGCCACGGCGAAAGCGCTAACGGCAGCGTCATTCTACTCCTCCTACCGAGACGACCTCCTCCTGCCGAGACGACCTCCTCCTCCTCCTGCCACGGCGAAAGCGCTAACGGCAGCGTCATTCTACTCCTCCTACCGAGGACGACCTCCTCCTGCCGAGGACGACCTCCTCCTCCTCCTGCCACGGCGAAAGCGCTAACGGCAGCGTCATTCTACTCCTCCTACCGAGGACACCTCCTCTGCCCGACCTCCTCCTCCTCCTGCCACGAAAGCGCTAACGCAGCGTCATTCTACTCCTCCTACCGAGGACGACCTCTCCTTCTCTCTCCTGCCACGGCGAAAGCTGCTAACGGCCTCCTACGAGGACGACGAGGACGCTCCTCCTCCTCCTGCCACGGCGAAAGCGCTAACGGCAGCGACATCCTCCTCCTCCTACCGAAGACGACCTCCTGGAGTGGGTGTTGGAGGCAAGACTCCGGCGTAGCTGATGCACGTGACCAGCTGCCCCGCGTCCGCCCCCCCAGCCCCGCCTCCACCCTCACCTCAGCGTCCTTGAGGTCATCAGTGATATTTAAGATATCAACGCCTTTCGGGATCATTGATGACCTTCAGGAGAACGGCGACCTTGAGGATACTGGTGACCTTCAAGATACCGACGTTCATTAGGACAACGGATGTTTTTTTTCTATTATTATACTGATGGATTTCAGGATACGTTCGTTAGCTTTTTCTCTCGAAATTCTGTTAAGATATAGCTAGTGTAGTTTTTTGTTGATATCGTAAATATTAGCACAGAAATTAATGACATTGGTGAATACACTGTAGAGGCTTTCTTCATATTAAAAATCACCATTTTTTCAGTTTATGTATCCGAAACGAATACTCCTAAGACTGCCAATGCAATTTAGTGATATTTTGTTAAAATCTTTTGCTCAATATACCTAACTGAATAAATTAATGAAAACAGGAGCACTTGCTTTCTGCAGCGTTTACCTAACTAATGTAGATTTTAGTGTTTTACTTTATAAATAGTTTGGTTTAGCTTGTTCCTAATTGCCAGATTTAAGGAACATAATATTCTGATAATGAATTTAATGATTTATGATTGTTAACAACGGTTTAGAGCCCAAAGAGTCTATCTGACTAGACATCATTGAAGGCCCTCATGCAAAATGCTAACAAGACATGCTAGATCGCAAACATCCGTTTCATTAGTTTAATTATACGTTTCCTTGACAACAAATTCGTCTGTATTCACGTTGACAAATGTAGAAAAGGTATGAATGCGAATGAATATCTTCACAATACAAGAGATGTAGTTGACCGGTTTTGATTATATCTTCGTCAGAAATACACGCATTCCATGTATTTCTGACGAAGATATAATCAGAACCGGTCAAATACATCTCTTGCATTGTGTAGATATTCATTCTCATTCAAGCCTTTTCTACAACAGGGCAATGTGTTAAGTATCAGCTCAAGGGGATTATGATAGTTATCGGTTTAGCTTGAGATAAAAATAACTACATTGTAATTAACTTGTTAGTTAAAATCTTATATCAGAAAATAGATCATATAAAATGACTGGACTGTGAAGTGTTAATCGATCTATAAAAATGGTAATGTGAGCTTGGCTTTAATTCCAAAGAGGCTTCCGTTACTGTACTCAGGACACAATCTTCTATCTATAATACTTCATAATATATATTTCTTTTTAATCACGCATTACTCTGAGATTGTCATTTCGTTTCCAATTTTTTTTATTGTCCAAATTGTCCAAAACTTTATCTTCATCCTCTCTGAAACGGGGATAACGTTGTTTGCATCGGATTTAGAAAAAAAGGGATCGTAATTATTACTGAATTGACCAATTATTAGGATAACATCGATTTTGTCCGCATCATTGTAAAATTATCCCCTAGATTTGGTTTTCATTTTTTCCGACTACCTAGAAATATGAAGAACTTTAGCCACCGCAGTTTCTGGAGAGTATATGTTATTACAAACAAGTGTCATTTTAATCAATCTTTTTGTAAGACTGGACATATTTTTTTTTGTCTGGCCTGAATATTTACACACTGGCAACTTTCTTTATACCAAGTAATAGATAGCCATTTTCTATAGCCCCGAGATTGGTAAAGATAACATTAATACTGTCAATGATCTTCAATGAACACGAACGCAGTAACGCCCAGAGATGAAAGAAAGCACAAGCCACAATAGACAGTAAACAAAAGATGATAGATGATAGAGAATAAGCAATAAACTGTAGACAATAAGTCGCAACGTTTCGAGTGAGATGAAACGCCTCTTCGGCAATGACATTTGGGCTTTATCATCTGACGAGGAATCTGTTTTGACTCGAAACGTCAGGGATTATGGTTTTATTTATTACTATGAATGTGCTTTATTATGCTTCTGTATTCTGAGCCTAATACTAATGCTAAGAAGCATTATAAGAAGCATTATAATTATATTATAAGAAGCCTACCCTCCTCAACAACAAGGAACATACTGAAATTCTTACTTTACTGTAATTCTTACTTCAATGATTTTCGTTTTGCTGAAATTGTAACTTCAATGAAATTCTTACAGTAATGAAACTCTTACTGGAAGATTTACTTCACCGAGACTCTTTATTTACTGAAATTCCTACTTTACTGAAACCTTCCCTACTGAAATTCTTAATTCACTGAAAATCTGACTTTGCTCAAAATCTTACGTTACTGAAATTCTCACTCTACTGAGATTCTGGGTCAATCTGTCATAATGGGCAATTTGTTCTAAAGTGGATTGTTGTATTTCAGAACAACGTGGCCTACCACTTATTCTGAAACTGACATCATTAGAATTTATCACAAGGTGTCTCGAGTTCATGTCCAAGTTGCACGAGTCTTCTACAAGTAGGACGAGGATTATTGTAGCATATTTATTGAATCACAATAAATATTTCAGATTCTCTTGTCCATTTTCCTATAGTCTTGTGATTTTATATTGTGGTCTTATATTCGTATGGTTTCCTTGTATTGTATGTCATTAGATTCTAATTTCTTATGTTATAGTCTTGCATTTTGGAACCTTTTTAACTTTTAATCAAGTATTTCGATGGCACGAAAACTAAAGACTACTGTATGAAGCCTTTCTATTCGAGTGAATAAAGCCATACCTTGCACGACGTAAGAAAAGTCAATCTTTACACTGTCAGGTGATTTGGGCTTAAAGATGTTCTCGCTTAATTAAGGCGTCGTGAGTGATGTTCTTTGGTTCGAGCTCGATTTGTCGCCGTTTGATCGTGGCCTCCTCAAGCACGCTAAGTTGAGTAAGATAAATTTAAGTGTATATTGTATGCATTGAATTCTTACGGACTGAAAAGTTAGAATGAGTGAGGTTTTTAATTGGGTATATATGTGATATGGTCACTATTAGGGGATAAGAATTATTGAGTATTCTGTGAATATATATCAATAGTATATGTGGCGGGGTAGATTATAATAGGTTGTATTAAGATTGAAGGCGTAAGTATTGGATGTAGTTGTATAGATTATGAATGATTTTTGATGAGAGAGTTTGTGTAATATTGTTTGTTCGAGATTGTTTGATTCTAAGGCCGACTCTGGACCGCGGTTGACTGTGGACGAACTTTAGTTGTTTTGAGGTCAGATGGACACTCCCACATCATCTGGGAATAAAAGTGGCGATCTGGCTGCACCTACTTTTCTCTTACCATTGGATGAAATGAGTGTTGACAGCCTTCCTGTTTTCTGCGATGGTCTTGATATGGAACAGTTAATGCTGGATGAGCGAGCACCTTTATTTGGTCTTCACAACTGTACAGTTTCCATATACAATTTGGTAAAAAAGATCTTACACTACCTGCCTCCTTGCTTGTCTTTTTGGCTATCGACCCGAGGGCGTGTGGCTCTACTTAACTCAACCGGCAAAAGACCAGTGAATCAGTGGATCCTTTTCATGGTTTCAGTGTAATGTCATAAGATTTAATCTCTTCACACCGCCAGAAAATCGAGAAAAGTGAAACAAAGCCCGCCGGTCTCTGCGACTCGAAAGACACCACGAAGCTCATTATCACATGGACCGCGGGTGTAGCTGTAGCTGTAGACGCTGAAGATTTCCCGAATCTCGCTGACCAAAGGAAGGGAATATAGGGCCAGGTTTGCAGATTCAAATGGCAACTTTCCAAGGAATATGTAGGTTTTGACTGACGCATTCATCTCGAATTTTCGAAGGTTTGGCGAGAAATTCTAACTCAGTGGAGTAATTGCAGCTTCAGTCATAATTAAGTAGGCTAAAGTTTTGATAATTTAGTAGTTCAATTATGTAGCTGTTGGTCAACTGTAGTTCAGTAGACCCATAATATATTTCAGACTACAGGTCATCTTTATGTAGTTTTTTTCATATTTGTGTACAACTACACGCATAATTTACACAGACCAGCGATATACAACAAAGGATTTGTTGTGTGTGTTTTAGTACTTTTTGTTGGTTGTATGTAAGTAGAAATTAAGTAAGCGTATGTTATGTTCGAAGTTGATTGATAAGTCACATGGTAGGTCATTACGGCACCACAATAACACACTAAACAGAACTATAGACAATGTATTCTCAAAATGCCGTACAGTGGATGTGGAAATCAGCGGATAGCGCACAAGGAACTTCTTAAAAAAAAAAAAAAAAAAAAAAATACTCCCCTCAAGATGCATAACAGATAGAGTTGCACCCCCGTCTTGTAATTCTTCATTGGCAATGTTTTTAATAACGCGAACTGTTGATGTTATGATTCAATAGTGCAGGAGCAGGTTATATTTGCATTATATCTCCTTCGGTCGGAAAGGAAAGGAAAATTTGAAAAAGGCAGTAATTCTCTATGCTAAATTTGAACCAATCAAGTCTGGATCTATTGTTTGACAGCATGTCTACCTTTCCTATCTTTTAACCTCTACATCATAGGAAACTTGCATTCAGTTGCCTTCTCGAAACCTAACCCTTGCGCTCAAACCTTATACTCCCCTTTCCAACGTCCCACTCTTGTCTATGTTACCAACCACGATCTTCCAGTTTTTGGTGAATGTGAATTTTGATGTTTTAATGGTGTTATATTTAATTTTGGTCGTATTGTTTTTTGGATATTTGTTGTTGTTGGGTCGCTCTCTCTTTCCAGCCTTACTCCACTCACCCACAATACCTTCCACACGCTTCCTGCCCCTGTTACCTTCACCCTTGCCTAATGATTAATGTATATTGGATTGTGACCCTTGACTACCCTTTCACTCTTATTCCATCGATGTATTTAGTGTTGTAAGTGTGTTATAGTTATTTTTTGTGTTTAGTATAATCTTGTGGCTATTGCCCTTACCACCTTCAAACCTAGCACTTGGACGGTTCCCAGCCGATTACTGTCCCCCTTGGCCACCATCATCACGGGCACACCTCTTTACATATCCCCATTGCACCTTCTCGCACAACTTTTAATTCCCTATTTTTCAAGTCTCTATGGTGACAGACACCTTACTTTCCCCTTTACAACCCTCCTGTCACCACACGCTTCGACCCCCCTAACAACCAGCTCCAACCTTCTTCCCCCCTTTGCCAACCCCTTCGACCACACCTTCTCCCAACTTACTCTCCATCAGCCCTTTGAGCCCTTTACCCATCGGCACCCGTCCCCCACTACTTCTTCCTTCCATCTTCTCCCACCCTTCTCACCTCTTAATAACCTTGGACTTCCCTTTCCACCTACCCACTCAGTCCCTTGCTTCACCTCTTGTCAGCACTGAGTGCCCATCGAATCCACCCTTTCCCCTTCAACCCTGCGTATACCACACCGTCAATCCCCTTCACTCATACCAACATGTCCTTCTTCCGTCTGTTGGCATCCTGTTTATAGTGATAGTAACCTCTAGTGATATATGATTGGGTCGAGAAAGTCATAGATGTGGTTAGTGTGTGTTTAATCTGCACGGCCTTAATGACTCCCTTCATTGTAACCCTCTTACCACAACCAATTCTCGCCCTTCAACCTATCCCACACTCGTCCCCCGCACGAACAAAGGGTCGCATCCGGAGCGAGATTGGTTTTCGTCCAGGCTAGTGTTCTGTCTCTGCACGAAGGGTTTTGGCTGAGCCTTTGTTCGTTATCTCAGCGTCCCCGAAGGCATGCACAGCAGTTGTTGTGTATTTGATAGCAAATGTATATGGATGAATTAATTATGGGTAATCAAAGTGGCTTAGATTAGTGCAAATCGTGTATATTTGTTTGCTGGTGTAAGTGACGGTTCTGTTTATGGTGTTAAAACGATTAAAATAATGGGTGTACTCAGGTATGCGTATTTGTATTAGTTGATTATAAAGTGTAATTGGGTATGTGAGTATGGAAACTGTAATCGGATTATTCGTTTATGGATTTGTTGTTGAATGACTGTTAGCGGAAATTAGTCTAAGTGATTATGATTTAGTGAGATATAGTTATGATGTGTATCGGTTCGTCGGACTTCTTGACTTTCCGGCGCCTTGCTTGCCTGCCTTGCTTTGTCTGCTGCCTGTGTTGCTTTGAGAGCCGCGGGGGGTCGTTATTTGTTAAGACAGTAAGAGTTTAATTCGAAGATTTTGCGCGATTTCTGGCTTTGATTTTGGGTGGAAATTCTTGGAATGTTTTTTTGGGGGGATAAATTTGCGGTTTGGTCTCAAAGGGGGAATCATTTTTTTTTCTCATGTTCGATTTCTTATCCAGTTTGGATTTCTTTCGAGGAAAGAGAAAAATATTTGTATTTTCCATCATCTTGTTCTGTTCTTTGTCTACAATAAATATTTTTGTAAGGGAAAGGCTGACAACAATATGTATATATATATGAGATTAGATAAAATGTCCAATGATTAGGAACTTTGTAATACAGGTATAACTACATCCCAAAATACACATGACATACACACAAACATGCGGCACCATAGGCAGCCCAGATCCAGAAGTCCCTTTCCCCCTTCTTACTCACTCACGCGCGCATCAATGAACCGGCGGCAACTTCACTCCTCATGACCAGGAACCCCCCCGCCGCTCTCAACACTGAATGCCCGATTATCATAATAAGGCTCTCCCTTTGACCATATCCAAGTCACACACAGATACAGCATGGTTTATTATTATGCAGTATCATGATTGATGTAGGTATTGAAGTTTGTGCAGGCAAAACAGACTACGCCAATGGACATCACAAAATGCGTTGAGTCAAACAAACAAAACCAATACAACACACGCACCAACATCAATCACTAACGCACATCATAAACAAACTCACTAAACATAACGAATGCGCACAGTAAACCACACGCAAACTTTAAGTTCTATATGGATGGTGTTGTCACATGCACAGCCAAGGCGAACAGATTGCATGCAACACACACACACAACTCAACACACAGTATCATGAGGTTATTTGTGTGAATAAGTTTGTGGCTTAAGGTAGTGGATGTTGTTTACTATTAATGTTTATGAGAATGGGGTATATTATTGTTATTGTGACTAACGCAACACACACACCACACACACATATGTAATTGCTAATAGTGAGTGTAATTAGATTTATTGATTTTAGTGTGTTTAGTACCACACACACACACATTATTTGTGAGTGTGATGTGTGAATGTAGTAGTTTGGATGTTGGTTGTATATTTATGTAGTATTTATATTGATATTTAGTGAGTGGTGAATTGACATTGAATATTTCGACATCCAACATACTACACACACATCACAATTGTGTGTAGTGATAGAAATGTTCACACGACAAACATATGTTATTTGATGATAGCTTTTGAAGGAATACACATTGTATGTGTGGAGAATTCTTAGTTTTAGAGGTGGTTATTGCACACAGGTTAAGCTGTTTGTGAATGTATTTCATAGTTTAGATTTATTAAATTATAGATATGTTGGTTAGTACTGAGTATTATTTTGCTTAATTAGAGAGTCGACAGGAAAGGTAATGAATAGTATCTAGGGGTTATTTCTTATATTCAAGTTTAGACGCTATAATTGTTGTGAATCTTATCTCAAAGAGTGATTATATGGATATTGAGTACTTACTGAGAGCAGTAATATGAATACAGACACACATCAAACAAACACATCCACAACACACACACCAAATCAACAAAATTAACATATCCACCAAACAACCCAACGCACTAACATACAAAACAGCGAACAAAACCCAGATCGTAATTGGAAATGGAGAAGGCTGTTCTTGGTCGGGAAATTTCCGCTGTGGCTTAAAGAATAGCCTCTTTGGATGGGTTCGAGTGGGGGCGGGGGGGGGGGGATGGCTTTGTTGAGGGATTACCAAAGGAGAAGGGAAAGAGATTTAGAAGGGTACGGGTACATACACGTTGTATACACTGTCTGTTTCTGTCCTGATTGTCATGTCTGCCTCTGTCCTGTTCCCTCATCGTCTTTACTGTAAATGTAACACACAGATAAACACATAAACACAGACAAGCCATACAGTCGAAACACCACACACACCATACAAGGTTCATGATGTTGATGGTGTCGTGATGTGAGATTTGATATTTGTTGAGTTTAATTTTTTTGTAAGGGATTTATAGGATAATAAGTTTGGATTATTTGTTTGTTATTAGTGTCAGTATTGAGATATACGTGTTTTAAGTTGTTATGTGTATACGTTGTGTTGTGTCTAGATCCACAGGTAGTGGGAATTCAGCCACATAACACAAGACAACAAAGTCGATCATGTAAAATCAAAATGAAGAAAAATATATAGAATAAACATATTAAAATCAGAGTAAGCAGCATGATTGAAAATTAGTAATAAAATGAAAAATAAGAATAAAATGACAGCTGATTAAATAAAGAAAAAGAAAAAGAAAGAAAGAAGGAAAGAATATCTATTATTTATTCTCTCTCTCTATATCTATCTACTATACTATCTGTCTATCTATGCTATATTATTATCTATCTATCTAATTCAATCTATCTATTATCTATCTATTAGTTATCTATTCTATTATCTAATCTCTATCTATTATCTAATTCTATCTATCTATCTCTATGCTATCTACTTATATATATGTTAATTATCTATCTATACTACTACCTTATCTATCCTCTCTATCATAAGTTATAAGTCTATCAATAAATAATAAAAAAGAGGATGGGTGATCAAGGACTTAAGATACCAAACTGATCATATAGATTTCAAGATTCTATGATCAAGGGGGTAGCGTCGAGGGCGGCGAGAGTGTGACTCATTCTAATCTTTGTCTTCTCAGGGGCCCACACACTTGGCGGTCCCTGGGGTTGTTTATCAGCTTAACTACAAACCATACTTTGCAATATACAGTCATACATGGCATAAACAAGTGTATGATGATTATGCAGAGTTGTATTTGTCATATATAGTAAATGGATTTGTGTGGTATTTAAATATTTTTTGCTTGTGAAATAGTCGGTGATGTGCATTTTTCATTTTCTCCCCTTATTTCGCCTTCTCTCGTCTGTCCTCTGTCTCTGTCTGATCTGTTTGTTGTCTTTCTCTCGACGATTATAATATTGCTGAATTAATGTGAAGGTAGGTATATGATGGTGGAAAGAATTGTATTGATGGTAGATAAAGATGGTTCATTTTTGTATAATCTCATGCTGGTATGGCACACCATCTGTTTTCTCTCTCATTCTTTTTCTCTATCTTAATCTCTTTGGTCATCATCCTTAACTCTCGTTCTTCTCCTCGTCATCCCTTGTCTCATTTCTCTCGTCATCTTGCAGTATTTCCGCTCTCTCTCTCCTTCTCTATGTATATTATCTTACTATCTGAAGGCTCAACATGAAAGCAAAATTAATCTAGTCTTTAATAAGCTAGGCTCTATAATAAGCGTCCATTCCGTTTTTTGTACAACTATGGGCCTTATTTAAGAACGTTTCAATTGCTTCTTTCCTTCGTTATTTTTAGTTTCTAACTAATCTCTGGCCAGTTTTGACAGTCTCTGGCTCTAATATCCAAGCTCTAGTTCTAATAACTAATCTTGACTGTATTTGAACCAGCTTGTCTATATCCCAAGCTCTAGTTCTATAACTAATCCTCTGACCGTTTTGACCAGCTCTGCTCTATATCCAAGCTCATAGCTCTATAATTAATCTCTGGCGTTTTGACCAGCTTCTTGGCTCTATATCCCAAGCTCTAGCTCTATAACTAATCCTCTGGCCGTTTTGATTAGCTCTGGCTCTATATCCCAAGCTCTAGCTCTATAACTAATCCTCTGGCCGTTTTGATTAGCTCTGGCTCTATATCCCAAGCTCTAGCTCTATAATATCCTCTGCGTTTTGATTGCTCTGGCTCTATATCCAAGTCTAGCTCTATAACTAATCCTCTGGCCGTTTTGACTAGCTCTGGCTCTATATCCCAAGCTCTAGCTCTATAATTAATCCTCTGACCGTTTTGATTAGCTCTGGCTCTATCAACTCATCAACTGATATTGCTCTTTAGCTCTATAACGAAGGAGCTGAATTGATTTCCTATTAATGAAGGCAGTGGAGATGGTGATAGAGATGTCCTTTGCTGGGGTTATTTGCAATGGAAATAAGATCATCTCTTTATAATTATCCGACGCATTAAAAACGAAACAAAACGGAACAAAACAAAAGCATATTGTAATTAGTCGTTCACCTTGAATGTTGATTTTAAACGGCATTGCTTGGGGGGCTTGTGTCTTTTTGAAATTCTTGTTTGGAGAATGCATAATTGAGTTTTTTTTCAAGTCGACAATTCTGATATCAGGAAAAGAGGTCGAAATTCACCCCCCACACATGGATACACACCCAATCAAACACTCACATACACACAAAAACAAATATACACACCACGCAAATACACAAATATAAACACACACATACACACCCCCAAATACACAGATATACAACACCACACCACACATACAACACACACACAACACACACACACACATACAACACACACACACACACAACAGACACATGCACACACCCACAACACACTCTCCCACACACAAAAGTAAATGAATGATATAAAATACAAATTGATCATACTCTCTCTGCCGGCTTTAATCAACAAGTATTTCTTTGCTGTAAAAATCATACTCCATGCAAGTGGGTGCCAGTGTCCTCTTTGTTATCATTATTCTTAACTTTTAATTGTGATTTCATTACTCTCATTATTACTATTATTATCATCCTTATTGTTTCCATTATTCTTAATTTGATATCATTATATTGATGCCATTATTCTTACCCTAATAGCTTTATTCTTAACGTGACGTTATTCTCTTTTTATTTGCCTTTATCTATTTATCTAATTACCATTATCATTTTTTAGGGGGAGGGGTCGACGATGCACTTAAGATATCGCAAATGATTGGCTATTCGCACAAAGTCTCACACACAATCGATCATATTTTCTAATCCTCGTCATTATCTTCATCACATGTCACTATCTAGCAATTTTCATCACAAATACGCCAACCTGTCAAAAGTATCTTCCCCTTTATACAAGCACTGACTCTACTTTCTACCTTTCCCAGTCTCCTAACCTGAGCTAGTCTAACCTAACTTATCCTAAACAGATTGAGCATTAATCTGATCTAAACCAACCCTAACTTAACGTACCTGACCCAACTTTAACCCAAAGCTAACCCTGACTTAACTTACCTATTCTGTTCTATTCTCTTAACCTTTCAAAATCCGTTGTTGGACATAGGCCTTGTCCAGCCTTTGCCACATCGTTCTGTCTCCAGCCTTCCGGTGCCAACGCTTTTGGAACCTGTGCCCTGACCATTTCCATTCTAGTTTA